>UELV01182284.1:19754-62551 GCA_900490015.1 Megastigmus stigmatizans
GTGTATTTTATAAAAGTTTATATACACCAGCGCAAAATGCACAAGTTTCATGTTTTAAAAATATTATCTAATTTTCGGCTAGCTAGAGTTGCACTATTGAATATCCGAGACTGGTGACATAAACTAGGCAATATCCGATTAATATTAAATGATATACATTAATTATCTTGTTCAACAAGCTCCGACATTCATAATGAATGCAAATTTTTACATTTGAGATTGTATCATACTGTGAAATTCAATAATGTAACATACTTAATTGCTTTTATCTGAGTCAAGCAATCAATGTGAATTTAACTTTTAATATTTTCTGAATATTTTAGCAGTTGTGCTGCATATCCTTATTTGTGAAAAAAACTTTTTTTATTTCGAATATATTTATTATTGTTAAGTTAAGTTGAAGCACAGACACTCATACTCATACTCATACTTATTAAATTATACTAAATCACTATTGCAAACTTCCTGAATGAGGAATCAAAAAGTTGCATTGGGATACAAATGATTTCCAGTAAATGTTTATATTAAGAACTCTGCAATGTATGAGAAATATTTTTTTAACATAAAAAATATCTTTAATTTAAGCATTCTCTTCTCCAATTAAATAAAAATGATCTTATTTTTTTCCAGCATAGAAAAATATTTACATATACATGTACTATTTTTTTTTCTGTTCTGCATTCAAATGTATAAAGAGTGTAACAATACATTTAAGTATGTTCTTGAAAAGTTTTTATAATCTTTTTACAACATATAAACTGCACTTTGTGTAACTGTAAACTAAAGAAAGTAATAAAATTTGCGAAGGCAATTATAAACGTGGCCAAAATTTGTATTTCCATAGATCCTCGTTGCAAACATTTCTAGTTTTTATTTTCTTTTTTTTCTATGAACCAACGTTTCAAACTTCGTATGTTTAAAATGTGGAAAGGAAGATGTTATCTTGGAAACAGGAAAATGTAAGTTACTTAATTATCTTTGTTCAACAATTAGTAAAGCAAATGCCCTTGAATTTCTGTTCTCATATCGTTTCAACATTTGCAATGACATTCGTTTACATACACCATTATAAATTTGACCCATAAAAAGCTGTAAAGCGAAAGATACAAAAAGATACAAAGGTAAAACTAGCGATCATTGAGCATCAAATTCTGCAAGTGTATGTTGATACGCAACCTCCAAAAAGATCAGAGTCAGAGAGAGAAAGAGGAAAATCAGAGAGAGAATATAAGAAAAAGAGAAAGAATATTCAAAGGACAAGGGAAACAAAAGAACTGTCTGCGGCTCAAAGTGCACGTTCGGCCAATGAGAACAATGCTTGGCCAAATAACTACGAGCGAACGAGCAAGCGAGAGAAGAAGGAGATGAGAATACATGTAAAAAGCGGGATGATTCGCGGATGGAATCAGAGAGACTGAGCGATGCCGTGAAAAGCCGCTTATACTATTCTCTTCTCTCTTCTCTCGCCTCTCTCTCTCTCTCTCTCTCTCTCTCTCTCTCTCTCTCTCTCTCTCTCTCTGTCTGCCTCCCTCTTGTTGAGAGGCTTCGTCAAGCAAGAAAGTGGAGATTTCCCGAGTGAGTGTGTGTGTATGGGAGCGGCACAAAAACGAGATTGCACGGAAAGCCTCGTGTCTGCCTTTATGTGTGTGTGTGTGTGCGTGTGTGTGTGTAGGCACGTATCGCGTGTGCGGAGGTAGACCGAAAAATACTATATAGAGCGAAAGCTCTCTCGTGTTTAAGAGCCGTGCGTGGAAGTGAAATGGTGGCGGGGGTATTTTAATTATTCCGTAGCACATGCGGCTACGTGTGCCAAGTGCCGCGAGCTAGAGATCATTACGCGATTATGTCGAGTGGGAGTTTATGATTTTACCAGTTGGATTCGATTATATAGCCTCTTCTTCACTTTTATTTCATTCCTGTATACCTCCGTCGCCCATGAAATTCTTACGTTGAACTTTGCGTTGAATTATGTAAAAACAGAATCCACGAGATTATTTGTTGCCGTTCATTCGATTCAATGATTTCATCTGTGAGATAAGAGAAACGAAAGGAAGCTGGTTTGTACAATACCTACGCGGAATTCTTTCCTACAGGAATTCCAAGATTGAATTTTTCGATATAGCGATCGGATCGAACTTTGATTGGAAGAGGTTTGACAAAGTAAATATCAGATTACGTTACTGTTGCGAATGAACTTTTCTGATTAGACTGATGACTGATGACTGATTAGCGGCATGTTGAATTAAATTTATTGAATTAGATTGTCCTTTACTAATAAATGTTTTTTCAGGTTTAAATATAAGTTTATTTCAGATTCTACGGGGGTGATTATAAACAAGGGCAATCTGATTGCCCATTAATATTGATTAGACTGCAAGACCAATAGAAAAATTTTTGTCAGTTTATAGTTGAGTACAGTCGACATAAGTAATATTTCTTAATGAATTAAATTTATATTCTTTTTTTTCGCTAGCACAACAGATCGCATCAGTATAGCGAAACTTCTTTGTCAAGCGCGAGAGACAGGTAAAAAAGCCGTTTTACGCAACGACGCAGTAATTTCTGTTTTCGAGTTACACGGAAAAGCTTTAATGAAGCGCAGCCCATGCAAATTTTGTCATGCCTAAATTTTATCCCGCATATACGCCGGAGAGAAAGAGAGAGAGAGAGAGAGAGAAAGACAGAGGGATGAATAATTTTCAGTTGTTGCAGCAGACCCTCGAGTTCGTGACACCCGCGCAGCAGAAGCAGCAGCGGCAGCTAAAAAAGGAGAGTAATTTCTTGGCGGCTGGCGTGATTAATTAAAGCACACCAGAGACATTTCCGTTTCCATTTTCTTGGAATCTCTCGTCCCTTTTTTTCACCCTCAGTTTTGAAATTTTCCGGCTGCCCGTGTCTGAAAAATACGCCTGCAAGGACGAGATAAAGGATTGTTGTACTTTTCTTACCAGGATTTGTTTATGTCGCGCGGCAGCGATATATATTTATAGCGCGCCTCGAGATAAATTGAATTTATGCACGCGATGTCTGGGTAAAGCGATCAAAAACTAAAGCGCGTACAACTAATTTTAAACTGCGTCCATCTCAGGAGGGGTAAAAGTTCTTCGTTTCGCGCGCGGGTCTAGGGGCTCAAATTGGCGGTAAGGGATCGTCGACCGAGGCAAATAATGTAGAGGTCTCACTTGTGATTTTGATTTATTCAGGCGTCATAAAGCGGAAATCAATAGCGCGATCGCACACCGAACTATTACGAATTATCTCTACCTTCCTTTATATTAATATCAATGACGACTCATTTATACTACCTGCGTCGTTTCTTATTCATCGCTTCAAATCAAAATATAACGAGGGTCGTTCGTATCGCGAGAAAAAAAATTCTAATAATTTGCGCAGCTAAAGCCATACCGTCGCGCTTAAAAAAAATGCTCCATCTCATTGTGGGCGCAGGGCAGGAATTTCAAGCACTCGCTACGGTCAAAGTTGGCAAAACAACGCCGCTGCTCTACTCGCGCATATATCTCGCGGGAGAGACACACACACACACACACACACATAATTCGTCCGCATGATTTTGTCAACTCTCGCGAATGGCTTCCGCAGCCACCGCGACCCTAGTTTTGCGGCGCATTAAGCGCTTACACACCAATTTAATATTTAAAACAGGCTGCGACCGCTGCGGTGGCAGCGGCATTACACTCAAAGCTAATCTTAAAAAAAGATAGAGAAAGAGAAGAAAAAGAAAAAGAATAACAAACCTCCGTATCATGTGTTCTTCACTGGCAAGTGGAGTCTATTGAAGGACGCGAAATTGAGATCGGAGCAGTTCAGCTGTAAGTTTGATCAATCTGACCTGAACGTTTGATCCCCCTGTTTATTACACATATGAAAAAGTGCACGTGCGCATCAATTACCGCCGGAGATGGCAATAACAATCTGATCGAAGCGAAGCGCTAAATGTGTTTTTTTCTCTCTCTCTCTCTCTGGAAACACGCGCCTGTCACGACAGCTGCCGTGCCTGACTATGATACTCCGCAGTCGCGGCGAGCAAACAAAATCAAGCTCCTACGACGAGATTATTGCGGCCTTGCGATCTACTTATTAAACAGCGCTACGTCTTCATTCTCCATTGTACTACATTATTTGCGAAATAATTTAGCGCACGGGGCTTGAGATGTCGTTGCCGCGGGAGTCGTTGTGGCCTTGCTCAAATCGACGAATGCACTTGATTCACTAGTCGTGTATACCCGCGATAAGCTTAAATAATGACTTTCTCAATTGCCCAAAGAGACGATGAGCTGGTTACACGGGCAAAAAACCAACGTCGCGTCAGTCAATCCTTGAGGATCGAACGACAAGCCCAATCGCAGCTTTGGAGTAACCTCGGCTGTGTGGACAAAAGAAAAAGGCGCGAGAGAGAAAGGCAGAGCTATTAGTTGCGGAGAAGGGCCTCCTAAAGTCGCCGATATACCGTTGGGCATAACTATCCGCGCGGGGGTAATCGAGTGGCGCATCGCGACAGAAGACGAACGACGAGGCCTGCGCGAACTCGAGCAAATCAACCGCTGAATCCGTATATATATATATACGTGTGTATACACAGAGCGGAGCGTTTCGCTGATTAATTGCTCGGTGGTGTGGTGCACTGCACACCAGGCCGAATGTCGCGCCGCTCTCTCGTTGACAATCCCGTATAAAGGCCTATTAATAGCGTAGCGTGCGCCTGTACAGTGTCTGCCGTCTGTTATAGGGCCAGCATTGGGCTCTCGTTGATTTTTCATCCGGCATTCCGCGACGATTGGCGCGTGAGACTCGTTACCAATCACGAGGCTTCATTGTCGCGCGCTCTCGTTGTTTGATCTGGTTCTCTCGTTTTCTCTCTCTCTCTCTCTCTCTCTCTCTCTCTTGCAGTGCTGATGATGCGCGTGAGATGAAAATGTCGTCGCCTGTTGCTATGTGTTAACGGATGGGACGATTTTGATTGAAAAAAAAGTAGACGTTCTTGTAATTCAGTCGATTCGTAATACAAGGGTGTATATATATTTAATTGTTGATGTAATAAACGAAATTTTTTTAGCCTTAGTTGAGCTATATGTGGCTACAGTTTCTGGCCAATCGCTGCAGTGGAAATTTTATGTTTTGTTAGTGCGAAAATGTAGTCTTTAAAATACCTTGTAGCGACAATTTTAAGAATCGAGTGACTGTTTTTTTTTTCTTTTAGAATTCGACTCTCTACTTCTGCGCAGCTTCATTATTCACCCTTTACCATTCGCATATTGATCTGTTTTCCTATTAAACCTTCGAACTCTTTCGCGAACAAATTCAAATAAAAAAAATCAATTGCTAATGGAACAAGTCTAGCAGGAAATTGAGTTCATCTTTTATTTCCACTTTTTTTATGAATTGACAGATAAGTAATAAAGTTGCTCATCGAATCGAACCTATTATACATGCCACTGAGATTCGCAATCTCAACATCGGCAATTGGCTATATGTCGATGACTCGATCTTATTACTACGGCAATGAAAATGATGATGCGTACAAAATTTTTCCATCTCCGCGGAGCTTGGGTGGCGCGATGGTCAAAGTAGTTCGTAGATGCAGTTCGTTAACGAATTTTCCCGGCATTCAGCCTCGGTCCCAGCTTGTAGGCGAAATTAGCGGACTCGTAGAAGCTCTCGCAAGGATTGCGCCCCGGGATTCGACAAATCAGATTATCCCGCGAATCGATCGCCGCTTAACTAACAGCTCCCCTGCAGTTCTCGAAAGAATGGGATTTCATTTGTTACGCGGCTTTGTTAGCGCGAGCCACGTCGGGGATAAGGGATAAAAAATAGCTCCCAGTTTTGCCGAGGGACTGCCACCGGCTGAGCTTTAGCTATTTTCTAATGCTTTTTTCCCGCCTAAATCAGCTTAAATCGGGCCACTACTAAATTCTTTTGCTCCTCGCAACTGGAGGATGATTTGTACCATTTTGACTAGCTTCTGCATACCAAAATAAAGCGAACTAGACAATCGCTTCCATGAATCTCTAGTACGCAAGGCAAACTCGTATCGTCCGATTCTGCAAATTTACAATTCGAGCGGCGCGAGCGAGAAAGACACACGAGTCGCGCACCGCGGCCGAGCTTTTTAACAAAGCACAGCAGAGGAGAGGCGAGCGGAATAGGGAGAGAAAAAAAACCGCGCTACGTGTAGAGAGAAAAATGAAAAGCCGGACCCGCCTATGGCGCGTCAAATGGAAAAAAAAGAGAGTGCAGACAGAGGCGCGAGGTCGGAAACGCGAATGAGGCAGCTGCGTTTTGTCCGAGTTTGCGTCGAACTACTAGCTCGCTCTCGCGTTGTTTATTATTTTCTTCTTTTTTTTTCTCGCTCGCTCGTTTTCCGATGCTGCGTTTCTGAGTCTGCGGGGCTCTCACGTGTACCAGCGGCATCGCTTTTTTATCTTGTCTTTCTCCGCCGCTTTTGGTCTTTGAAATTGTGCTGCGCTAGACTCGCGGTAATGTTGAATGGTGTGTGCACGTGTAATATTGGAAAAGAGAGGGTGTGCGATGTTTTGTTGACGTGCATTTTTCAATCCCCATGCGCGCTCTAAAGTTAGGCTCATTTTAATAAGTGGATTTTTCGTTTCTCGTGTCTTTTATATATATTTGGTTTTCAATTGCACTTTGTGCAAGTAACGAACAACTGAAAATATATCCTGAAACGGGATTTTTTCTACATAATGGAATTACTATAAAATACAATGGACGAATCGGTTTTACATCTTTGAAGGAAAATTGCGCGATATCATACAAGTACAATAGATTAAACAGTCTGGATTTCCATATCGGTAGCATCTAAATTTTGCGAACCCTACCCAAAAGCTCGCTTACAACTCCGGCTGCATAGTCTTTCAAGCGCAGTCTCTTTAACTTAAAATTGAATTCATTCTCTTAAACTCGATCTCATTCGACCTCGGCACAAGAGAGCAAAAGGAAGAAAAGGGAAAAAAGCGAGGGGGGGGGGGGGGGGGGGTAAAGAATAAAACGAAGTAGAGAACGAAGGAAGGAAGTAAGGCATCTACTTACAATCAGTAGCGAGGAGGGCAGCGAAATCCACGTCGTCATTATCATTTTCCGTGCAGCTGAAAAAAGAAAGCAAAAAACCAGCCTGAGTTTGCCGCTTGCGAGGGTAAAATATATAGCCCCTATAGCCTGCCACCCGTAAACTTCGAGAGCCTCGGCTCCCTCGAATTAAAATTCCTATCGCATTTTCGCAGGAGGCAAAAAATTGCGCCTTTCCCGACAACTTCGTAAATAGTCGCCGCACGCGGAAGAGCAAAAGAAGAAGAGGAGGCAGAGGAAGAGGAGGAGGAGGAGGAGGAGGAGAAAAAAGTGAGAGAGGGGGCTAGAAAGTTGGTGAAAAATATCGGCACAAGTTCAGCTCTGCCAAGAATGTCAACTGGCCGCGTCGAGAAATATAAATTTTTCGGCAGAGAGGAAGCTAACGTAGATCTCTCTCTTCCACTACTGACCCTCTCTCTCTCTCTCTCTCTCTCTTTCGACACCTGCTTTCGCGTGACTATGAGATTCTCTCTTTTCGGATACGAGTGTCCGAAGTCGTTTGGGCTATAAACCCGAGAAAATGAATTTCCGGCCTTTTTAGAGTCGCGTCCTTTTTCGCAGTTACCTGACTGCTACGCTCTAACAAAGTGGACATGTGATAAATAATGATAAGCACTGGAATTATTGTCATGTAAAGAGAAATATCGCGATATATATAATCGTATTTTTTACATAATAATTATTCATCCATACGTGCATGATTTGGATTGTCGCATTGTTTTGCTGTATTTTTATTCACGGACTGTTGTATTCTGAAAAGTGAATAAATTCGATTTTATGAACTTAATAGTTTAATCGATAGGAGTCAAAATGACAATTGACTGAAATATGTAAAAACGATTCCACCCCCGACGTCATCTCTTTTAAAACAGTAAACGCAGTATTTTTCGTCGTAAAAAAATTAAGATACGAGAAATAAAAAAAAAATGAAATAACTAGATTACGACAGTGAAAAATTGTTATGGGCAGTAGCGCCGCGTACATCACTTTTATTCCCAAGTCCGCGAATTACAGATGTTTCAATTAAGCGAGCGTTTCAGGCGTCAAGCTAATTTTGATTTAAATTTAGATTTATTCCACGATGAAATGTACTATTTTGTGTTGGACAGGTTTGTTTATATTAAAATTTGGGCGCGAAATAAATGGGCCGCTATTAAATAGTCTGATATTTCAGTTGCTACTTTTAACCTTACAACCGTGAGATTTCCGGTGCGGTGAGAAGTTGGATTATCTGTTACGGCTGGGAGTGAACAAATTATTATCTATTACGAAACGTACGCGCGGCTTTGATTTAGTGCGCAATAAATTTGTTTTCTGCCTTACTCAACTAATTGTTATTTATAGTGCTTTTGGCTCTTTTGTTTACTATGGTATGATGTATTTAAATCAAACTTAGGCACGTGCTGTCGGACAATGGATCATGCGATTGAAAAATTGGATTAAAAGGGGTTCAGTACACTGTGAATCAAGGTTAATCGTGTTTTTCTGAGATTATCGTTAAAACCACATTGTACTCTTTTACGTACGTCATCGTGTTTCTACCTTTATAAATATTTTTCTGCACATTCTATTTTCAAAAGCCACGTGTCTCTAATTACCTATGCCGAGAAAAACAAATTTTCACGTTGTACAGTGTTCTAAATAAAATTCTAAATTAAAATAATCCATTATTTATAAATTTTTAAATCATTCAGTTTTAAACGATTACACTGATACCATTAATCATGAAAAAGCCTAAAACCAAATAATCGTAAGCCAATAATCTCACCTCCGAGTACCTAAACCTAACCAGGAGCACATGAAAGTCAGCACCATCCACAGCGAGCAAAACAAAATATCAGCCAAGCAGAGCGGTACGCACACAACAACTGCACTATCGCGCATCCAGCAGTCCGAAATCCGTGCGGTGCAGCTCGGCGAATGTCGCAGTCGTCGCACGGGCAATAAAGCACATTATCGCGCACTATAAAACACTCAGACTAGTGTCGTTTCTGCTTTTCTCTCTCTCTCTCTCTCTCTCTCTCTATATATATATATACAAAAGCGCGACTAGAGCGACGAACACAGAAACGCAGGAACGGCTGGCGCGCGGGCGCACACACAGCTCCTGGTCCGCAACTGAGCAAACACTGATCTCTCGCTGCTTTTTGCGCTATATCCGCGAGCCGCTCGCGAGCGCACACCGAGTTTCTCTGTGTCAAAGCGTCCCCACGAAGATGTAAGCGAACGAGATAGAGAGGGGAAAGCGCACACACGCGGCTCAGCCGCACGCCGGAGATTATGCGTATTAGTCGCCGCGGATCTATGTGCAAGCGCCACTAGCCTCGACTGTACTCTGTACAGGGAGCATTCGATGAGTTGATGTCGACGATTCGAATCGATAAAGAGCTGCAGAAATGGATCTTTCAGTGTCGTATTCAAAGTTTGAGGGAAAATCTAGAAAAGTAGTTCCGGCAAACTTTGCCCAGACCTTAACCCGACTTTGAATAAACTAAAGATTTCATGGGTTACAAAGGCGGTGCAAAAACTTGAATAGTTAATGTATACATTTGCTTGAACTGATATGGGTTAACGCGGAATTTTCCATGTATACAGCCGTAAAGTGCCGACCAATTACGTTTATTCATTGTACACTCGACGCTCGTAAGTTTGGCAGTCGATTTGTAGTTCGCAGGTTTTTGAAGTTTCTCTCGCCGAGCTCGGCTGAGAATTTGTGGATGAAACTTTCCAATTAACGTCAATCTTATGCAATCAACAGTAAGATGGTCAATTTGAGATCGGATTTATTGTAGTGCGAAGAGGCTCGTTAGTTTTGGCATTCGTGCCGCTTACTGATTTCGATTTAACGCGAGACAAATGTTTGCGAGAAAATTTGCGAATTGTCGGGAAAAAAAAATAGAGTTTTGTTTCAGTTGGTTAGAAACTTTTTTATTAAAGAATTAATTAAAAATTGATGGCAGAGTAAACATTAAAGATCATAAATTTTTTCGTGTAACTTTGATCAAATTTTACTTCTTTCTCTATTTGCTAAATTATAATTTGTAATTAGTTTGTCGCATTAATTCTTTTCAAGAGAATGTACTGTATTACAGGTAAAGTTTTCGAATATTCGCGGTTGAAGAAAGTTTAAAAAATATTTTTAAAGCCTTTTGTATACTGTAGGCTGTCGCATTAGGTCTTACCATACCAGCCACGTACTACTTAATGTACGAAGATCATTATAATCTCACGTTATTTAATTAATTTAAATCACATTTATCCCCGTCTACTGCAGATAAAAAGATTAACCTTTTTAGAATTCTCATTTCGGTGTACTAGCAATTACACGTATAGGCATCGAGGAAGTTTTTTCCCCGCAAAAACCTTAATTACCTCGAAATAAAAGCAGAAAAATAATACCTGCACGCTATAATTATTCATATCGAAAACAATTGTCACGCAACTTGGCGCAATCTAATTTATGCTTATCTTCTCTCGCCGACCTCCAGAGAATAAAGCGACGAGCAGCGAATAAATTTCGCCCTTTAAATTAGCTTTTATAAATTCGCGTTAAAAATGTAAACGCTTGTGTATTGCGTAATAAAAGATAAAAAGTTTCTGACACTTGCTTTTTTTTTCCTCGCAACGGAATCGGGGAAGGAAAATGCTTTAGCATCTCGCGGAAGTAAGCGAGGGGCAAAAGTAAACAATAGTCAGTTACCGGAGAAGTAATAAAATGCTGGTAGTATCTGGTGCGCGTGCGAAGGAAAATGCTGGGGGGCAGTGTAAGAGAAAGAGAGAGTGTGTGTGTGTATATTGTACATACGAGCGACGGGGATATGGCCATTGCGTGCGCGATAAAGGAATAAAAAATGAGGATGGAAAGTGAAGTGAACGAGCCGAAAGAGAGAGAGAGAGAGACTATATTTACCTCATTTTAGGAGACGTAATAGTTTTATAAAAATGCATGAGATACTCGACTTTTTTCTCTCTCTAGCTGATAGGTTCTTGAATATTTGAGCTGTATTCAATTATGAACGGATATACATTTAAAGAATCGCCGGGCTCCAAATGACTTTTCGTAATTACGACTCTAATTTCGAATTCAATCGAAGTAGGCAAGCTGTACCGTCGTTAATCAGTTTATTCATGATAGGAAAAAGTGAGGTTATAAAGGGTTGTATATTCGATGCGGTGATTGTTGGGGAGAAAAATCGTGCGCAGGGTCGAGAAGAAAATTTCGTTCGCCTATAAGAGCATCGGGGCGCAGTTTACGCGAAACCTACATAAACTCGCTTGCATTTTCTTACGAAGCTACATGAATTCTTACCGAACCCGCTGAAAAATTCTACCGAATTTTCAACAAAATCATTTTCATTCCATCTCGCACAAGTTAATACAGTTGTAGTTTTCCTAAAATTCACTCATCGGGAGAAATTGCAGCTCAAGTTTTCCAGATGCATTGCGTGCAAAAGAAAAATTTTCAAGTTCCACGCTTAAAAACGAGCTCGGACATGAGAATCACCAGTTGTCCCACCTCGTACCAAAACTTCTACTCTCCTCTATATCTCTCCGTCCTCGCTTGTCCACATAAATAATATCGCTCGTGACAGCAACGCTTACGGAGAGGAAAAATTCTCACCACAGTCGCGAAAACGAGAAGAAAAAAAGCAAAAAAACGAAATCGAGTAGCACGAGGCTGCGTGAAACCGAAGAACACCGCTGCACGGAGTAAAGGAGGGAATGCGCGCTCCGGGAATATTATTTCTGGTCCCACTTACCGGCGCTCGGAGGCAGTGGTTTGGAGTGGACGTCGGAGCGACTCTTTTTCGGAATAGAAGGCACGCGCGACGCGTCAACCGAAATAGCGACGTGGGCCGAAGTGCCGCCCGCGTGCCTAGTCGCACCTCGTAAGTTATATCTGTGGGAGCGGACCAAAGTGAATTCTCTCTTTCTCTCTTCCTCTCTTTCTCTTTTGCTGCCTGGTATTTTTTCCGTGATCTATCGCTTGTACGGCTCGTTGTTTGATAATTACATGGGAAGCTCTTGCTATAACTCGTGCTTTAAGTTCCAGGGAATTTTCAGGGAAAATTTTAAGTGTTTTGTGTTTATTGCTTGCGTACGGAACGATGAATATTGCAATTGTTAAACGTTTTAATACCATTTCATTGTTATTAACAAAATTAGTGATTTTTTTATTACAAATATTACAAATGCTATTTTTCATAAATAATTTGAACACGCGTCTAACAGTTCTGTGCTTTATTTATTTCTGTCTCTCACATTTGGATGGCTAACAATGAAGAGTATGCAACACTCGAGAGAAGTTTTAGATTTGAAAGTTAAATATTTCATACTCAATCGTAAAAAGCTCGAGAGAGAAAAGACACATTTGCGCCTATCTGTTTCTATTTGACGTCACTCTAATCAAAGTGCACAGTTTATTCTTAGGCTATTTAATACAGAACAGATTGGAAACGGCTTATTTATAACCCTAAGTGTTTCAAACTAGAGCAGAGACCTCGATCCAAGGGCAGCCCCGACTCAGACCTTGACTTTAGCCCATCAGATTAAAATAAATGTCACTGCAGAAAGTGAAGAAAGAAGGAAATAAAAAGCATCCACAGGCATACTTTGGTGTTTATAAATAAAGGAGAGGGCATCGATAAAGAGCCGCCTCGTATCGGCCAATATTTTGGCTCGCGAGGCTGCAGAAACAAAAGTGCACGGAAGCTCTCGCGGGAGAAGTTCATTGGCTCTACGGGCGGTTTCATAGCCAAACAAACGCGGGATGATTCTTGCTTTTTCCCTTTTACTCCGCTCACATCGTGTGTGTTTATTTGATTCTTCCGTGGGATCTGCCGCAACGGAGTCGATTTCCGTGGAGCTTCTTTCCCGAGACTCTTAGGATCTATCGTTTATGTCTGGCTGTGTGTGTGTGTGTGTGTGCTTTTGATACTTTGACGCGAAACACGCCGCAGGAATTCAGCGCCGTTCTCGCGTTGAATAGTTTTTACAAGGCGCCGTTGGTGAGGGATTCGTTAGAGGCGAGATCGATCGCTCTCTTTTACAGCTTAATTGCTGTGTGTTTGGCGATTTAGTTTCAGGAAATTTGTGCGATGCTTTTTTTTCCGGGGATTTGCGCGGAAAGTTCGCGAGCTTTCTAGATAAGCTTTTCGACGCAGGCTTTGTATTCTTTTATAAAAAGATAGTCTTGAAATTCATACTGCTTTGAGAATATGTGCTAAAAATAGAGTTACTCTTTAAAATGAAAATTTTAGTATATCTATATATACATATTTATAATTGGATTAAAAACATTATCAATTTTTCATGTTATAACCAAGCTGTGATTCATTACCATGTGAAAGATTGTATTGAAAATCTCATTATAAATAATGGACTTGGCTTGTTATCGTACCTTATAGGTACCACCTGTTTTCTTTAAAAAAAAATACATTTTTGTCTTACGTTGATACCGCAAAAACATTTGTCGTCATAATACAATATTAAATTTAGCTTATTACGATAATAGAATTTCTTGCATAAAGGATATTGTATAAATAAAAAACTTTATAATATATATATATATACATATCAATTTTAAGAAAAATAAACTTATTCTCTTAACCAAAAATACTTTTTCAATTCGATCCAATCAATATGCAACAAATTCGATTCTATAGAAAACTAAAATCGAGAACCCAAATATTTATTTAGCGGAAAAAAATAAACCGAATTGAATGTCGTTAAACTCCAGCGTATACACGAAAGGTGTGATAAAATCTAATCTATTGTTATTTAACATGTATCGCCATAGGCAATGTTAAAAAAGTTATAACGTATGTATGCATGAGCAATGCACCTCCCGCTGTATACTCGTGGCTCATGGGAAAAATTATTTTCCAGTTGAAAATACTTTTAAAACTATAAAGAGCTTTAGGAGAAATGCGCCCGAAAGAATTTCGCTCGATAGAGCACAACAGCGCCGAACTGCTCTCAAGTAGGATTTCAGATAGTTTTATTGAAATTCTCCCTCTCTCTCTGTCTTACGCTACCTTGTTGCGCGTGCTTGTTCAAAGGTGCGTAAACGTAAAAAACACCATCGCGATAGTTTTCCCAACAAACCGCTATCTTTGTATCTTTGGTATTAATTGCAAATCGAACTTTTTTTCATCTGTTTATCAAGATCCGTATAGCATTGGAACTTGTCCGAATGAAAGCGCCACCACTCACAGCCATTAAATTCACTAACCCGATCCATCTCTCTAATTGCCCACTGCAACAAAAACATCCGCAGACCCGCGATAGCCATTCGCAAGTATTTAAGTATAAGAATATGAACCACCTTGCGCGCCTGCACCCGTAACCGTATAACAAAAAGTCTCCATTACCCAACCGCCCAGGGAACCTAACAAAATCCCTAAGCCCCGCGCGCGCGCGCAGCACCAGTAGTAGCCATAAAACTCGTCCAGCAGCCCGTAGCAGCTCTCTCCTCGGCCTCGTGTATCTAAAAATCTAAAGCAGCCGAGGTAAAAGGCAGTCGCCGCGCCAGTAGATAAAGTCGACACTAGTCGGCCACCTCGCACACACACACACACACTTACAGACACACACTCCCGTTCTAAGAGAGAAAGAGAGAGAGCAAACGCATTGGCCGTGCGCGGGTCAAAGATCGATGCCTCACCCCCCACACGTACGAGCCAAGGTGTCTCTCTCCCCCTCTCTCTCTATATATATGCCCTATGGGTGTTCTAGGTATCCATGGCAACCAGCAGCAGCAGCAGTAGCGGCAGCTCGGTTTCTTCCTACGGGGTGTTCGCTAGGTCATGGCCAATTCATCTCTCTCTCTCACTCTCTCTCTCTCTCTCTCGGCTCTCTGTCTGTCTCGCTCTTCATCTTCTCTCGACGCGCCGACTGCGTTAACGAGACGCCAATTGACTTGAGGCCCACCGAAAGCTAATTTGCGCGCGCGCCTTTGTAACCGTCTGGTTATATATCCGAGGGAGTGTTCGAGGCGAATCGTTCCTTACTACAGACGCTAGCGTGAGCTGGATAAAAAAAAATTCCTCAACGGCGGTGCAATTGGCAATGGACGTCGTCTCTCGGTGATACACTTCGTGAATTTATCATCTTGAACAAAAGAGAAAAAAAAACCCTTGCGCAAATCCATCAATATTCTCGGGATTGTTTGAGACGGTCAATGTATTTTGTGCGCGCGCGCGGTGCACTTTCGTCTTGGCAAGTATAATTTTTCGAATACATTATACTTGGACCAAGAGAGAATTCTCTGTCAATTTTCGCGCACACAAAAACGACGTCTTTTTTTGGTTCTTGCGCCCGATTATCGACGCATCGTTATGTCCTGTAACTCTAATAGGGAATTTTTCGACGGGAAGGTCAGTGCGATCATTATAAAAACCAATTTATCACTCTTATACTGTGTGTCTCAAAATGCAATATTTCATTCGAGAACACCAAAATAAATCTTCCATTGGCTGATCGCGCGTCTTGAGGAAATTCTTATTATACACAAATATTTTATTTAATATTTTTGCGCAAGTGTGCATTTCGCATAAGCGCTCGTGCGCATATATAGCTAAAGATTTCCCGTCAGCATCTGGAATATTCCTATAGTCATATTCTATGTTCGAACTTTGAAATATGGACTCGCTGCAGTACTCGAAGTGATAAATGGCTTTTTGTAACGGGCCAGAAACTAATCTCACCCTCTTGCAGTAGATTTTCTGTTCGTGAGCTTTTATTAGTTAATGCGACAACAAAAATATTCAAAGGCTGTGATCATTATTTTGCGAAACTTATTATCGTTATAACTATGTTTCCCCTGAAAAATATGATGTAAGGATAAAATATTATTTTTCTTACAAAATGCAAGATCTTTACAATGTAGCTTATTCTTAATCTATTGCTGCTAGCACTTTTCAGGTAATTACAAGACTTATTTTTGCTTAAAAGCCTTCGTACAGGTGCAATATAAGTTCTAATTAGCATTTTCGCATGCAAAAATAGAAGATAATTAAGTCCTTACACAACGAAAGAGCGCATGAGTCTCGAATCTTTCTTTGGAACTTGAATTTTCCCATCGAATAAAAGGCTCTTGAACACTTGCGTCGCGGCCGGAAAATAGACACGGCACGGCATCATTAGAATTTGAAAGCGGCAGCGAAAAGGTGGAAAAGCCCTTTGATCTCGCGGCAGCGGAGGATTCCCCCTCTCATCTTTCGCAATTTCGTGGCTCACCCACGGCAGTACGGCCGGTCATTTTTTAATACGAAAAGGCCGAGGTTTTCCCTACACCCTCCTTAGTACGTATACTGATCGATCTCTAACGTTTCAGGGTGGAGGAGAAAGATTTCGGCTCGCCGAGTAAAAAAGGGGGATATATTCGTCGATTCCTTGAATCGCCGATGACGTACGAGAGACTCTAGCTCGCCTTTAAGAGCGAGGAGTATCTCTTTCGACCGCCCGCTGAAGAGACGTCGAAACGTCAGCTAACTGAATTCGTATTATCTTGACGCTTGACGACCATTTCTTCCCTTTTTCCTGCCAAGCTTTTTCACGTACGAGCTTTCTTTCTATTGATATTTGATTGGTGAACATTGTCAGGTGAATAATGTGTCTGTGATTTTAAAGTTAAACAAAAATCTGTGACAACAATGTGAAATGGATTCTGTGTAAAATGAAGTTACGTGCCCGAATTTGAAATTAAAATTTAACACTCTTTATTCTTATTTAAATGAAGTTTAAAATGAAAATTTACTTTCTTCTTGAAATGTCTACTTTCCTTAGAACCTGTTGAATGAAAATCCTCGACAAAATTCAGGCAGAATTCATGGTAAATTCTAGCTCGATCTCTCAACAAACATTTTTAATGCATTTTTTTTTTGCTCTACAGTTTTTACTCTCTCAGACATATAGTAAATAGTTAGAATGCGTCAACTTTTAAGGAGTTTTATTTTTGCCTCATAAAAGTATTAGGAAATGAATAATTTTAGACCGCTATTTATTTTAGTCCTCACCTCTTATTTAATAATAAGGATTTGAAACCTTATAAAACACGAATAATAAAAAGCTTCCACGTCAAAAATATTTATACATTGCAAAAGCAGTGAATTCCAAACTTTTCTAATATAAAAAGTCTGGGGAATTGGAAAACTTGTTTTAATTTATGTCTTTCGCTTTATTATACTTTCAGCGAAGGGAAATTAGAATTGAATAAGTTAATCAAAACAATTATTTTTACGTTAATTTTTTAGAAATAATTTTGCAGCAAAATGTATAAGCTCTCATTTCCCATAGAAGGTTAAAGTGATCAAACTATACGATTACTATTTCAAATAGATAGAAATTAATTATCACGAATAATTGTTATGCAATGGTTTTATCGGTGCGACGTTTCGGGACTACATAATTAGATTCTCGTCTACAGGCTAGATATAGCCCGAAGATCGGAATATCATTATAAATTTGTGGAACGAAAAACATTGTATATATTGGTTCCTATAGCGTTCAATCGATAGCTTACCACAAATTAACAATACAACAGCTACGACCTAAAAGTAAAAGTGCCTTTGGTCAAAGATTTCTCCGCATTACCATGTATATGCCATTCGGTAACAGTATTAAAGTTATCGCACGATTCAAATCTGCGGGTTTGTAAAATGTTATGCATATCCCAAAATTCTTATAAAACATTAATCAATACGAGAGTCCTTACGCACGCAACGTTCCCCAAATAACCTCGAGTAAAAGTGCGTCTCGTATCCGCGAAAGCCAGGCACTCTTTAGATTACGCGATAATAAAATAATTTATACGCACCGGGGGCATTTCCCCTTTACACTTTCTCCGCCTACAATGATCCGTGCGTTTATTCGGCCTGGGGACCGAGAGAGAGAGAGAGAGAGAGAGAGAGAAAAGGAACGAGTATAAGGAAGGCAACAAAAAGAAAGCGAGGGAAGAAAATTCTCGGCAGAGCTTTATATATACATATACACCCTCGAACTAACGAAAAGAGAGAAGGACAAACAAAGTGTGTTATATATAATATATACGCTGTGAGTGGAGGCGCGCGGGAAAAATTTGAAGTAGCACGAGAGAGAGAGAGAGAGAGAGAGAGAGAGAGAGAGAGCATATAATCCACCTAATCGCCTTTGACGTTAATTAAAAGCGAGGAGGAGGCGCGTGACGTGATTCCACCGAAACTGTTGACGCGCCGCTATGGCTCCCACGGCCCTATATAATTATTATTAATTAATTAAACCGCGCGGGGACCGAGACCAATACGGAATCAAGAGCAGCGCGCGCGCCTGGTGTGAAATCACGATTTTCCCTCTTATGACCCCCAGCGATTCGTCGAGTGTGTCGTGCTGATTTGCGGAGAGTATATGGGAAACGTATGCGGGGCTCCCTTCTATCTCTTCCTTTCGCGCTCGATTTGTGAACGAACGACGCCGTGGTTGTTGTGCGCGTGCCCCTTTACTTCGTTCTCCTCTCTAGGTAAATATTTAGGAATCGCTCGGCTGGAATAATGATCTCCATTCAAAGGAATTAATGTTGCCGAGGTCGATTGAAGGTCACACACACACAGATAGAAATCACGTGACTCGCTGGTATAGTCGTAATGTGGCCCAGCGACACAATTTTCCGAGCGGACCGTTTGCTCAACCTTGCCATGACTTGGGAAACAATCTACTTAGCTAGCGATTATTGGTGTATTCGTTGATTAGAAATTGCGCAATTCTTAATAAAATCGCTGGTGTGTACGGTGTTTTTGTCGTTGTGAAACGAAATCAAAATACACTCCATTCAATCCACCGTTACTTTTCCAAGTACCGCACGCGATAAAATCTTTTATACACGCGAAACAATCGGTTCGCTTTACAGTCGCCGCCGCCGCGTTCAATCGCCAAAAGTACACCGAATACTTTTCAATCCCGCGCTGTTCCGCGGCAATACTGAACGTCGACGCAAACGGGCCTCAAAAAGTGCGCGATATATTGATTGAATAATTAAATCGCGGGAACGCTCGCGGATAACGATATCGGTGTACTCCGCATATAATGTACTTATAAATCCGGGAGAATAGCAAAAGCGGCTATAATGCCGAAGGTTATCAATAATATTTGTCGGCATTTGGCGACAAAAGCTAACGCAAATCGATACTTATAGCAGGCTCTCGCTCGGCTCTCTGTAATTCGCCAAATCTGAATTGCAAATTCGAATTTATATTTCCGATGGATTTTATGTGTGAGACACACCGCGGCTAGGCACGACTTAAACGCGCACCGTCCAATTTTCCTCGCTAATTATTTCTCGTCGTCGATTCTAATGCTCGCGTCATCGCATTATTTTGCGCGCAAAACAAAGTCCCACCGCGACGCGAAATCAATCGATATATCGCAACGACTCATTATCGGCCGCTGAGAATCGAATTATTATTATATATATATATATATATATATATCCGATATTCGCCATAAATTCCCGATTAAAAAGTAATTGACAGGTGCGCAGCTGAGAAAGTATGAATTATCGAGCGACGGCGGCGGTGGTGGGAATCGTTCCCTCTGTCCTTTTCTCGCTCCGTGATTTATATACGACGGACGGAGAAAAATGCAAGTTATTTCGCTTTAAGTGCAGCGAGAGAGACGCGGTGGCTGCTTTTATACTTGTCGCACGAGCTTTCTCCCTCTCTCTCTCGCTTCGAGATCAATAAAGCACTTTTATACAGATCGAAGAGGCGGGGCGATAAACGCGCGCCTATATCTCGTTTTACGCGTATATACGTAAGACGTGGGAAGAAACCCTTTTGAGTTGGAGAGAAACTAATGGGGAGTGCATAAAGATACGGCATCAGCTGTGAAATTGTATAAAGAGACTCTGCGGTGCAGGCGGTTCCTCGTAATTTCCGTGTGCACAGTAAAAAAAAACAGGAAATGTCCAGCTCCCACGAGTACAGTCGCGCGAGAAATTTCTCCCGCTTACAGCACCAAAACTTAATTAACCTAAAATCGAATGATAAAATTCAATGGCAATTGAGTCTCTCGGTCAGGTAATGAAATTTCGGGTATGTATACACCAAGGGTAGAGACGAGCTAGTCCCGTTTTATCGACAAATATAAAAGTAGCTTCCGCGGCGAGCTGCGCACGAAAATGCGTTAATTTTAGTCGCGTGGCGCACGTGGTCCGAAAGTGTTAATCATCCGGTTTGTCCCCCACTAAAACTTTTATATCGCGGCCGTTAAGCCCGTGGTCTTTCGGTCACTTTATGCCATTAATAAAAGTCAGTGATGAACCTCCTCGAGAGCTGCTGCACTCGTATTATGTACGAGAGCGCATTATGTATTATTGGCCTCTCAACCAACATCTCGAGTATACGTATAGAAATGCTTTATTTTTATTATTAGTTGGCAAGGTAAAAATTCGAAATAATTCTCTGGTAAAAAGAAAAGGATGCATGCCGATGTATATAAGTGCGGAAGGCCTGAATATCTCCGTGAGCGCCGACTGAATTCAAAGGAACAGTGCGAGAATAAAAGACCGACTGGAGGAAAGAGAGAGGGAGCGAAGGCGAGAGAGAGAGATGCGTGCAGAAGCGGCGCGTTAGGGGATCGATATCACGAAGTGAGAGAGAGAGAGAGAGAAAGCCACTACTCCACGCACATCGTGCCCCTCCCCTCGTCTCGCTCGCTCCACCACTTTTTTATTGATATCTTTTCATCTCTCGCTCTCTCTCCCCTGCCAAGACTTTTTTCGCTCTCTTTGTTTCTGGTCCGTCTGTCTGTCTGTCTCTTGTACTCGGGGCTTACGAGTCTGCTTGACTTTCCGCGCCAG
Source organism: Megastigmus stigmatizans (assembly GCA_900490015.1). Taxonomy (NCBI): domain Eukaryota; kingdom Metazoa; phylum Arthropoda; class Insecta; order Hymenoptera; family Megastigmidae; genus Megastigmus; species Megastigmus stigmatizans. The sequence continues at coordinate 40,693 of UELV01182284.1, forward strand.
CCCTTTTTTTCCTCTGTATACATACACCTTTCGTGAAATGTGCGCCCGTGTGTGTGTAAGTGTGTACCACCTCAGCGCCAACGCCTTTTACGCGCCGACGCGCTTTGAATAGTCAAACGCATTACACGAGGCGAGCCCATCGAGCGCTCTCGATGCTTTTCTTTTACTGAACATTTCGCCGCGGTACCTTTTCTTTTTTTTCTCTTTCTTACTTTCTTGGTGCGTAACAATGGTTGATAGAAAAACGTGCGTTGTTTCCGTATAATAGGAGCGAGTCGATTCCGCGATAGAGTTGAAATTTGCTGTTTTTCGTTTTTCCGCGGTAAACAACGGCTGCAATTCACACCTTACCCGTACCGCGTCCAAATAATATTTTCCGAATAAATATTTATCAGTCTTTCGAAGTGGAGCTTGTGTGCTTCGACCTGCAGCAAATGCCATCCTATTTCCAACAAACTTGCAAAGCCAACGTTTTGACTTTGCTAATAAGCGGAAGCGGTTTTCGTATATCGTTTGCTTTCCACGTCAAAAGACAGGTTTTACAGGTCTCTCGGACTTTTCGGCATCCATACAACCCTCAGAGCCGCTCGTCCGCAGTCCATTCCCCTTTCATCAGCTGTGTATCAACCGCGGCACACGTCGACATGGTAGTCGGTTCGGTATTTTTTCACGAGTTCACTTTTCGCAAGTGGACACACACACACACGGTATCATCCAGACTGTATTTGCTCGTCTTTAAGGCCTGCAGAGAGGCTAAAATACCTCGCCCGCTATTAATAATACGGCTGGACGCGTATATATATATATATATATATATATTGATTGACAGGATGAAGTGAGCCGCTGACTTGTCTATTCTGCACCGAGATGGGGGAAAAGCTCTGGTGTCGGTAATTCGATAGTCGAGCCGCAGGAATCGATGATTAAATCGCGCCTCTCGGATTATCAATCTCCTAACGTATATAGTGACAGATGACTAACTTCTTCCTTTTTTTCTCTTCCGTTACTCGCCACCCCCCCCCCCCCCCCTGTAGCGAAATGTTTGATCTCTCGTTCCCTCGTTTGTCAGACCATTGATTTCTTTCTTCGCTGGTTCTTTTTTTCTCCTTTCGTTCCGCGCTCTCGGTTATAATTGGGTATTCTGGGTATAGTGCGTTCGATGCTAATGTTTGCTCGATTACCGTTTGGAGAAGATGCTAGGGCGGGGCGAAGAAGTGGTGTATATAGCGCCGGATGATTGACGTTTACCGCAGCGCTGAATATCGTAATGAGGCGCGCGTGTCGCGAGGAAATATTCTTATATATGTATATGTTATAGCAGTGGGGAATGTGATTGAGTTACAAGCTGATGTCGACGATTTGTCAATCTTGTTTGCCACGGCTCCGCGGCATGATATTATTATCAATAGCTTTCCGTTGAGATGTATCGAATGGAATGAATTATGTATCGGGTGCTCGAGATCGCGAGATATACATGTTTCATTAACGCAAGAGTGCTAAAAGGCTCTCGATGGTATATCGACGCTTTAACGGGGGGGGGGGGGGGAAGAAAGAAATCGATTAAAGCTGCACTCCCAATATTTACGTGCACTCGCAATCGAGCTTGCAGAGAGATCGAATCTTTGCTACGGGGCTAAAAAGCGGCTGGAGAGAAGAAACCGCTATGCATACAGCGGCGGCCTTGTAGCCCCCCGCGCGCCCAACACTGTCAAAGAAAAAGGATAACATGCCCCGAGAGAGAGAGAGAGCCGTGCGTCGATATCCAAACCCCAGCTTCCTCCGAGTTTACACTCTCCTCGATCTTCGTACGAGCTCCCAACGCACACACATACACACACACACACACACATATACATAGATATATACTCATTCATTTGCTCGCATACACGTTAGGTAGTGGAGATATTCAAACGGAAAGCTTCGGGAGGGAAAGTCGGACAAGTGTGCATGTAGCTCTCTGAGCTGCTGCGATCGCGCGAGTTCAGACGCACTTCCTCGCTCTCCCCGCCCTATATATATGTAAGCCACGAGGGGGAGGGGGGGGGCGATATATGTATCAGGTTGGAAGCGGAGTGAGAGAGAGAAAGAGAGAGCGAGCAAACAGGATTATAAACTCGCGGACTTTCCACCGAGCTTCGCGGCAAGCCCCTCCCCCTCTTCCTCCTCCTCCTCGAGAGGATCCTGAATTTTGGCGTCGTTCCATCGAGCTCCGCGGGAGCGACGACGGCGCTCCATATGAAATTCATGGAACGTCCTAATTGAAATTCGAGGACAGCCAGGGGCCGATGGGTTGGACGATTCTTCGCTACTGGTGCTGCTGCTGCGAGAATGACTCGGCGGGAGAACTTTTATAACGGCGCGAGAGACCCGACCAAGCAATTGAATTAAACTTAAGAGCCTCGCCGTGGACTTTTCCGCGAAAGAGCGAGAACCTGTGTATGAGTGTCTGTATGTGTGTGTGTGTGTGTGTCGTGTCTTGGACGAGAGATTACCGCGGAGGATGTATGGAAGATGGGGAAGGAGTGGATGATTGGAATTGACGATGAGCTGCGCCGGGGCTTGGAGCAATTTTCTGCGGGAGGACTTTCGTGTGCAGTCGGGTGCAGTTGACGAGTAGTGTTGAGAACGATGGGTATATATTGTATGCTTATTGTACAGTATCACACCATAAACTTGGAATAAACTTCAAATACATTTTCCAATCAATGAAGATTCACTGTATCAGCGTCAGTATTAAAAATACCGGGCAAATGTTATAGAAGTTTCGGCGCACCGTATAAATTCAATTAAAAGGTAAAAACGAGCCGAGGATTGAAAAGCTTATAATATCGATTGGGGCGGATAAATGTATAAGCAAGGAAATTAAAATTGATCGCAAAAAAAAAGGCGAGGCAGAGCTCGCGAGCCGGACATATTTAACTTTTGCAAATGCATTCATTCCTATTTGCTCGCAGTTATATGTATTTTTATGTTTGTTGCATGTCTGACGCTAAAAAAAGAACCTGTCAGAGCGACTGGATGAATGAGTTCGTTAATAATGGTCAGAAGTTTTTTTTTTCTCTTTCTCCCTCTCCCTTGGCGTTACGTGCAAAAATAATGAACAAAAAGGCGAAACGTCTGCAACTTTTTGAATGGGTTTGTCTGAAAAGTTTCTTCAATAATTGGACCAACGGAGATTTTGATTGCCATCACTTTTAAATCCAATTAGAACGGAGCAACAGCTGAGATTACATTCGTAACGGATTAATTCGTGCAAACTCGATTTTTCTGTTAGCCTAAGTTTCGCGCTATATGCATCGATGTAATGCGTATATTTTTTTTTTCTCTGTGGCTGTGTGGAGTATTTGCAAAGATTAATCGTAATGGGGAATTATCGTAATAAGCTTTACACATTTATTAACCGAATGAAACGTTTCTGATCCGTGAATTTAATTAATTACGGCCAAGCTTAAATGAACCAGAATATTATTATTAATTCAGGCACTAATACGGATTTATAACGATTTATAAGTTAAAAAATCGGACGAGTTATTGCAAATAATTCCATTATTTCCCTTTATTCGAAAGCAGATAAAACTGGTGATTGGAACGACGAAGTGATATTGGAGTTTGCCAGTATCGCGCTGCATGCGATAGCTAAAAAGATTTCTAGCAACAAGTGTTTTCACCTCCATTTAGAATTTCTTAACATTGAAATTTCAATTACTTATCGGTATTAATAACCAGTCAAGGTATGAGTTTTCAAATTAAACGAAATTGAAATATTGCAGTTAGCTTTTAAAATATATATTTATAACTTGAAGATGGTGTAGAGATGGGTTTGTATGGAGTATCCGCTGGATTTGTAGAGGCTTTGAAAATATCGAAGTTCGAAGTCGAGCATCATCGATTTTCGAATTGCAGCTGCCGACGACGGCTTGAACTTTTGGATAAACAACTTTTTGAAGTTGTCGAAGTCCTTTTACAAAATAAGGCCAATATATTAAAGTCCAGGAAGTAAAGGAAGATCGAGTCTGACCTGCAGAAGCAGAAAATTCATCTTCGTTTCATTTACAGATCCAGCAGCATTGTATTGGATCTATTGTTGAATGTGAATGTCTACTAGGTACGTTTCAAAATATGATCTTTTGATGTAATTTCCGAACAAAATCAAAGTAGGTACGATTTATTTTTTTTATCATCGCACGATGCATCGCAATGACCTTTCCTGATTATTTCGTTCATAAAAGCTATTAGGTTTTCGCGAATATCGGTATAGACGGGACATCGAAGAACGTTAAATTTCATAACTTTCCAATAGCCTTTAAAGCAAAGAGCCGATGAAGCAAAGAGTCCGCACAGATCCGAATGTAAAAAGGGTTTATAATCCAGGATAACATAGGGTCAATCCTTGCGGTCAGTTCGAGTGCTCCTGAATCAGCGAAGCTCTGTCGAGAGTGGCCGGATAGCCAGTGAGGCTCTCGAGTCCCGACAAAGCCCCTAAAATGTAAGTTGTCCCATCAATCGCAAATCCCCGGCGACGATCCGCGGCGGCTCTATATATGCTCCGAATGTCTCGCGGACTCTCGAACTCTCCACGGGATTCGTGTGCGAGTATCAGAGTATAAGTGCCCGGGCGAACCGCGGACGCTCGTAAAATCGGACGGTACTTTCGGGAATTAAGCGGTATATGTGTTCGTGTTTCTGCGTGTGTGTGTGTGTGTGTGTGTGTGTGTGTGTGTGTGTGCAGACCAGTACCGTTTAGACGAACAATGGCTAGCCCAGACTCATCCTTTGCATCCTCTCTGGTTCCTTGTTATCGACCTGGCCTTCCGTGATGATAGCGTATACGACGTATCACTCCTGCCCCTTGTTACTTCTGCATTATCTCGCTCTATGCTCGTCGTTTTCTATGCGCTTGCTGATTAGACGAGCTTTCGACTTGCGTTTATTGTACTTTGGAATTGTGTGCAGGGGGATAGATTTATTTAGATAGATCTAACTCCTTGTAAGATGATTAGTTTTTTTTTTTATAAGGTTCATCCTCAATATCTATCCAATAATTTTATTTACATGAGAATTCCCATTATAAACGAATAACTCATTGTTTCATCTCCTAATTTAAGAATAAAAGGCTGAGTTAACTAGGGTTTAACCATAGATTTAACCAGTGAAAAAGTAGCCAATTACATTTTTCCAAACGCGCCACCATAAATATCCCATGTGGCTCGGTGCTCCAGTTATTTTCGTCACGTTTCGGCGAGACGAAGAATCCACATTTCTGTTTTGGCGGGACACAGAGCAATAAACGTGACCTCTAATCTTCTCCCCCTTCATTTGTAGTCATTTGATGAAAGGCGTACCATAATATTCCCGACTTTATCGACTACTGAATTATTATTAGGTTTCCAAGGGCTCGGGATGTGCTGGCGAATCTAGTACTTTATATATATATATATGAGGAATTAAAATTCCAGATACGTTTTGTGTCGCGTGCCGGGGAATTATGCTCCGACGAAATTTTTAAATTCAAATATCGTGTTTACCAACTTACGTGGGATGTCCGTGATTTCTCCTGATTACCCCGACTCACCTGTAACATATAAAGCAAAAACGCTGTAATTAGAAATTCATTCGGGCGCGTGTACAAATGTCAATTCATATTTCTAAGTTATACAAACTTAACTGGCGCTACCATTATCGCGACTATAGGACACAGCGATATCGTCGGAACAAAGGGCCATAGTGTTTGGCTTACACAACAATTTGTACAACAATTTTCATAGCATTAAAACTTTTTACGAGCTTCGAAACTTTATTACACGATGTCTAATTAACGTTGACTTTAGTCAAATTGGCTTGATTATAATGCCAGAATAAGTTACGTGGAGAATTCAATTACCAGAACAATCATAATTATAAGTTCAAAGCATTCTACCTAACCCAATAGATTCAGAGTAAAAACTCGAATCCACTGTAACAAGAGAAGAAAAGAAAGTACGGGTCAACGGAGCTCGAGACATCGAGAAGTCAGCTCTACAAAAAGTCTCGGCACACTCTCGAGAAGAAAGTATAGGATGTAACTATAAGCGTGGACCTATGGTAGAAGCGAGATATTGTTTCAATCGCGATATCGACTCTCTCGCTCGCACGCACATGCACATGCATGAGCACCGGGGCTAGCCAAAGAAGGCTGTTGCAGTGCGGCCTGGGTTTCTGCATTAATTAGCATATTCAGGAGGGGGCCGGCCAAGTGGTGTTGGCTCCTGTCCCGGGCATAAGTATCCCGAGCTCTCTCTCGCTCTCTCGTACCCGGCGGGTCCCCGAAGAATTGCATAATTATCCGCGCCCATTCGATGATTTTGTCCGCAATTTCACCTCGTTATAACAGCTCGTAAAGTCCTTTTGCAGCAGCTCTCATTTCTCTCTCTCTCTCTCGCCCTCTGTCCCTTTTGCCATGGCAGTTGGAGCGACCACCGTGTGATTATTATCCGCCGTAACGAGTTATTCGCTATGAATGGATAATGAGTCGCGGCGATTACGTAACGGCTGCGAATTGTGGACGTAGCTGTCTCGTCTCCTTTTTTTTTGTTCATAAAAATTTGTGTGTATAACGAATGCAATTATATTTCATGTAATCGCGACTAATTTTAGTTCACGAGCAATAAAAAAAGCGTTTGCTTATGTTCTACCGTTCGTGATCTTTTGACGGAATTTGGCTCGAGAAAAGTGCAAGTTTCGCGGAATTTTTCCAAGACCCGAGGATCCCTCGCCCCCGCGTAATAACAAGCTTTATTACTTTGACTAATATTTGCCTTTAGATTCGGAAAATATACGTGGCTGTCGTTTGCAGGTATACATATAGGAATTGTGTCCGCCGCGGGGATAATCCCGTCTACATTTGCGCTAGATGTGCGTGATAAAACATCACTTCGGCGGCCCTCGCGCGTGGCCCATTGTCCTATCGTCTTTAACCGTTTCACGGGGGAGAAGGGGGAGACGGGGGCTATGCAAATCGAGCGTAAATCGCTTGATGGACAGGGTCCGCATGAAAATTCATCTACCTAGTCGGAATAATATTTTGGGAACGAAGGTAGTGGCATTGAATTACGGTTCTTCCGCTTCTTTTTAGAAATATTCTTGACCCTTATCGTTGTTTTATCAAAGCTTATTGTAGCAGGATTTAACTGTAAGTCGATGATTGGCGTTATTTTTGAGTACTCTTAATGGATTGTATTTTTTAGACCGTTGATGCTTGCAGCTTTGGAGCGTTTCGCTCGACTTTCTCTATCCAATCCAACGAGTCTTTTCGTGGGAGAACTTGGAACGATTAATATTCCTTACTCTGAAACTCATGTTTTTTTTTTTACTTTATCAAAATATGCAGACGGGTCCAATAACTTAATCCACCACTAGCTAAGCAACTATATCTTTCAAGCCCCATTTCGAGACACAAATTGATAACTGTAGCGGCCCCAACAATCTGCCCCGAACAAATACTGTATTAATTTAAGCAACTATATGGACAACGCAGTGCGAGAGTAAACGCAATCGATGGGCGAAGGTATATACCCTCCTCGAGAACAGCGCAAGGGTAAACAGTTTACAGCGTTGTCGAAATAATTTATTCCCAGCACGTCCATGGAAAGTGCACATCAAGTATCAATAAGGCTGAGGCGTCTGCGACACGCTCGGCAGTTTTACGAGCGGAACAGAGACTTGTCCCGCTCGCCAATCGGTATCTTCCGTCTCTCTCTCTCTCTCTCTCTCTCTCTCTCTCTCTCTCTGGGCTTCGCGCAGGAATGGCAATTAAGATGAACCTGTCGAACTTTGGCTCGGTGGAATAGCGAAGCTCGGGAACCTGGGAGGGAGAGAAACTGGCGGTAGTTTACGTCCGTATACGAGCGTAACTCGGGTCCGCCGGCTCCTCTGTGTTGCGTCGGCAGCCAAGTGTCATATATATCGTTTGGATTCCTTATGAAACTCAGCCTCCTCTCCACCGAGACGCCGTTGTTTTCTTATGAACGAACCTATGAAGATTTTTATCGCTCCTTTCGACTAATGACCACCTTCCGCTATAGTTTATCCAACTATTTAGAGCTGCATACTCCTACGTGGGTTAGCTTTTATTTTCTTGCTTTTGGAGCGTTGGAACTGCCTCGTCGTCGTCGTCGTCGTCGCTCCTATATCGGTATACACGTTTATTGTCTCGGGAAAATAGTTCGCTGTACAGGGAAAAATTCCGGGATACGCCGCGGCGAAGAATCTATAAACAAAGCGTAATATACAGGGGGTTGAAACGTGACTGTAGCCGTGGCTCGGTGCATTATGGCGAATGACTCTCTTAATTCACTTCTCCACTTATCCCGCGCGAACAAATGATTTTCCAACAAAATGCTTTCAGCGACGTATATAGCGAGCGCACCGCTGCGAAATAACTGCGCCGGCCGAATTTAAAATCTTTAATTTTACGCTCCGCATACATTATTACCCGCACACTGAGAGCAGGACTGTTTTATCGTACTTTTTTTTTATCACTTTTTTTATTATAATACTTGTATTCTGAATGTAAAGTGTGATGAAAATTTACTAATCGGAAGTTGAATTTTACCGCGTACCGACTATTTTTCTACTTGTCTCTGCTATTAACCAGTTCATTTCCACTACTTCAAATATCGATTTCGTTTGAATATACGAGCTCTTCTCTCGACGTTGAAGCAATGAATATCGTCGGCACGATGCTTTTAACAATTAAAAATAGCGCATTAATCCTTAACATTTCGGCTATAATTTAACCGAAGTCACGAGTTCAGTGCGAGAGAGAGAGAATCGAGCTCTAATAATACAGCCGGGGCGAGACACAGAGGTACGGACGAAAAAGATAAAATAAAAGACTCTCCCACCGAAAAAAAGTGAAAAAGAGCAAGAGCGGAGGATAGGGAGAAACGAGTCATTTTAATTAAGGTCTCTGACGAGTCTGCGGCTGCACGCAATTTTTCTCCCTGACCCGTGCGCGCACGAGCTTAAAAGCCCCGCACTGCCAAGCGACACACAATTCAACGCAACTGTTCTCTCTCTCTCTCTCTCTCCCTCTCTATCTGTCTGTACAGTACTGTATGAGAGAGAAATAGAGAGGTGGAACGCGTCATTTTGCATATGCAAATCGCTCGCGGGGAAAAAGAGAGACGCAGCAGCCAGTGGCTGAAATAAAAGAGACGGGGACAGGAGAGCGTCGATGCGAGTGCAGTACGTGTCTGTTTGAGGATACGGTCGTAGTTCGTTGTGTAAATTGTCGAGTGTCCAGAGTCCGTGTATAGTCGAAAAGTCGTGTGTATGGTTGTGTGTGTGTGTGCAGAGATCTTGGGGGGATGACTTTTTTCCCGTTGACGCTGTATGGTCGAGGTCTCGCGCGACGACATTCCGGTGTGCTTGCGGAATTTTCGAGTGACGCCCGACAGTCCGAGATGAGTGTGTATATGAACGAATGCGAGGATGAGCATAAAATTACTTGGGTTATTGGAAAATTTGATCGGATGACTTTTCTACCATAAACTAACGCGATTAATTAGTTCTTATTAAAGTAAGGTAAATCGTATGAATTCAAGAAATAATATTACAGTCGAACTTTTCCGAAGCTTTTCCTTTTTATATTATCTTTAGCCGTATAAAAACAACTGTACTCGAGGAACTTTCTGAATTTTCATACCTTGCATAAAACTTTGTCAAAAATTTTATCCACTTTTAACCCTTGGTAAACTTTGAGCTTATACCCTCGAAAGCTGAATTACTACAAAATTTGGTCAAGATTTGCATTTGCGCAAATAAAAGTTTCGAAAGAAGTTAACTTATTTATTACGTTGACGTTGCTTTATTAATTATATCGATAAAAAGAAAAAAACAAAGAATCGTTCGTGTCGTTAAAGCCGCAGCGAACAAAAGATGTAGCGAGTAAACGAGGAAAGCTCCATGTCCTAGTAAACACGAAGCTGACTCTGCTGCAGCAGCAGCAGCGACGACAGCAGAGAGAGAGGAGTCGCGAAAAAGTCATCCGTCGCTGTCCGGCAAAATCGATAGAGCCGCAGTAGCCAGCAGCAGCGGCAGCCGCCGTTGTCTCCCCTGTATAAGCTTGGAGCGCGGCTCATCGGCGTTTACACGAGTAAATGCCCCGTGAACATCGGATCTGACACACAAAACCCGTCCGTACGACGGCGTGGCCCAACTTGGGACGGCGAAAATCATCGACTACACAGACTCTCACCGGACTAGCAGTCTCTCGCCGGCGGAGAGAAAGCTTCATTAGCCGGACAGCAGAGAGGACCGTTTGTCGCACTCTCCGACGACTCCGAGTTTCCAGTTTCGACTTCGCTACTCCGCAAAGCTGCTGCTGCTGCTGCTGCTCCTGTCAACGACAGCTACTCCCTTTTTCTCCCGTACAACCCCTTGTTAATTGTTTCTACGCTCCCTTTGAGATGCTCGCACCGCGACGGCCAAATTGTGAAATGTTTTTATATGCATTTAATGGTCTTGTGCGATTCTGGTATCCGTGATAGAGGGAGAGATGCGAAAACTTACCTTCGCCTTACCGCTTCTGTAATGGGACACTTCTTTTCTCGCAGGAGCAGCGAGAGAAGGGAAGAAAAATAGAGTGGAAATTCAAATAAGAGAGCCGACTTGAAAAAGTTCTTACCTCGCACTGAAATTCATGAGATATATTTACACATTTTTAAGAGTATGAAAATTTATTCGGTTGGACATTTCATAAATATGTAAGGGATACGGCATTACGTTTATACTTGTTATAGTTAAAAATAATAGGGTTTTCATAGGAGCCGAGAGAAATATAATTTTCTTAAGTAGTGATAAAGAGTAATTCTTCGCGGAATTAATTGCCGCGGGAGTAATATGTTTGGTGTGAAAATAAAATTCAATGCAGCTGTACGGTGAATTTATGCGCGGGCGAATCTGCATATGTAAAACTTTCTGCCCCGCGCACGCAGAGATTTTCTCGGTGTAATATTTTAAAATAATACGTCGAGTTGGGAAAGATTTCTTTTCAAGACACATTTTATCAAGAATTTTTCTTTTTTTTTTTTTTCATGCGACTTCTTTTATAACAGGTTGTTTTTACAAAACTTTCACAATACCTTGAAAACATTAGCGTCTAATCTGGAATTTAAATTCCAAGCTAACGTTCTTTTCTTTCTATATGTGACAAGAGCATTGTTACTACTAGAGAAACAGCAATCACACAGTCCATTACAAATCGATGCACTCGAGAAAAAGAAAATTAGTGCCCACGCTGAGCAACAAAAAGCAGGGAATCGTAGGAAAAAGGAGGTGGAGGTGGAAGGGGGGAGGGGGCATTGTGAATTCACTTAATTTGTGCGCTATACGGAAGACAGTAACAGATAGTAGCTACAGCCGCGCTTGGATCTCCTCGTATTTCTCGTGGGAAATGATGATAAGACGGAATTTTTTGCTTTATCATTCCGCGGAGCGAGGAGAGAGAAAAATGATCGGACACGCGGACGCGAAAACAGAGAAAGAAACGTTATTACGAGGGAAGAAATACAGTCCGGAATTATAAGTTATAAGTGCCAGGATTTTTTAGTCCTGTACGCGCGTATGTCATCAATTTGTGATTATTCATCGAATGTATACATTTCTTTTTGACCTTTACGACCTTTCGCCGCTACACGCGAGCGGAATGTCTTTTAAAGATCGTTTCCTGCAATAAATCATCGCTTAATCAGTCGTTCGTTCAGTTTGCAAGTCACTCCCGGGAATATGCACGAACTTTCGATTGTGCGGAAAAGTAGTCGTTAACCACCGACTGGACTTTTTCTGGCTACAGCCATTATTTTGCTATATAAACCGATTCTAAAATTTTCATAAAACTATCGATAAATTTTGTGTGTATCAAACGTGTTTTTTTGCTTCTTTTTTTTCAGTCGAAACCGAAGCTGCACAGTATACCGAGACATATATCGATTCCAAAATAAGTTGCAGCCTCAACGAAAGATTTCCAAGCGCATTAGCGCGTCATTGTGGATAACGCGGTAAAACCGCACTTTTCCACGGCCCATCGCGCTTAATTAGCCCGGCAAATCACCGGTGCACCTAGTCGCTGAAAGCTGCTTCGGTGCAACGGGGCGAGAACGAAAAAGTATAGATAAATTCGCGCATGGGAAAAGGTAAGTATTGCACGTATCGTTGCGGATTTGCATGCGAATGACGATTAATTGTGTCTCACCGCTGTTTTGTCTATATGCATACTTCCTCTATACTCGGTTTCCATTCGATATTGCCGACTTTGCTTTTTTCGTCCCCGACTTTTCTTGCGTGGAAGACTTAGCGCATTAAGTTTTTCCCTGGACTTTATCGAGTGCAAAGGGACGTTTGGTTTTTGTGGTTATAATTGGATAATCGCGGTTGATTGGTAGGATGCGATTGTTGGTGATTCGGTTAATATAAAATAGAATTCAACGTACAATGAAATTAAATTCTCGCGTAGTTTGTTTAGACCACCACTCTAGATACAATTTATAATTACTAGGCTGACCGAATAACTAGATTCCATTCGGATAATCTTTGAAATGAGAAAAGAGAAAAAGATTAAATGCACAAAGAACCAGCGCAGCCCGAAATAATATTCCGCTTACATCCGCTAAAAATAGAGAGGAAAAAAAATGGGGGAGCCTTCTGGACTTATCACAGCGCAATTGCTCCACTCGATGTAAATTCGCGTTTTGCTTTACGGCCTTACATTCCGGACTTTACTAGGCAGTGGGGAGTTAAAAAAAAATTCCAGAGCTCGTGAAAAAGTTTTGAAACGCCGCGCGCGAGATCTTGATTCGCGCGCTCGCGCATCCTAGTCAAAATGAAAGCGGCGGCCGCTTCTGTTTATCTCCACGCCACTCGAAAACTCCCCTCTGCATTTATTCGAATTAGATTGCGCCTACTAAAGAAGTCTTTTTTATTTTGAACAAAAAAGAAAACGCTGCTACATGTGCAATTGAAAACTTCTCCTAACTACGATCTACATAGAATTGTAGTTGCTGCAATTATTTGCATGCAACTGTTGACCAGACTTTTTCCACACATAAAAATTAATAATCTGGTTAGTCCGTATAATATTTTCACGATCTCTGACGCAGAAACTTTCCAAACCCCAAACTCATCGTCAAAAACCAACCTTTGGATATCGACACGCGAGTCTAGTTAGCCTAATCAAGCGAAAAATCTATTGATCCCCGTGTATACCGAGCAAACAATTCGCCGTAACAGGAGTCTCGCGCCGCATCTTCAGCCTTGGCATCCCGTTTTTAAAATTCTTCTCATTCCCTATATCGGCTATCAAAGGTCCACATAGCGAGGGACGTAATTGCACGGAGTCTAAAGGACTACGCCGCGGCGATGGAAATTAGAGAGAGAGAGAGAGAGAGAGAGAGAGAGAGAGAGAGAGAGAGAGAGAGACTAGCCCGAATAAAGCGCAAAAGTTCCTCCTGCAGGGACCCACACTGCATCTACACACACCTACACACACACACACACACACGGGGAAGGGCAGGGAATGGCTTATAAAGTGGTTTTCTCTCTGTCCCCCGGCAGCTCTCTCGGCGTAAAATGAGCGTCGCTAATGGGGGGAACTACGCCGCGCCGCGTCTAACTAATTACAGTCGAATTTCGCTTCATCCTCCCACCCTCTCTCCTCCCCCCGTGCCTCATCTCGCTGCAGCCGAATGAAAAAAAGAACGTTAAGCACCGCTATATCTAGTTTGGCGAGTTTTTCTCCCCTGACACACCGACCCCGAGATCTAATAATGGCACGAGGCGTTTTTTATTTTTTGCGATAGACAGTTTTTCCCTTTGCCAAGGCTGTACAGCCTCGCTTTCCTTTTCTTTTTTGAATTTCAATTATTTCAATTATATATTCGTTCAAATGTCGAGGAACAAATTGCAGGCTACATCTTTTGTCTTTGTTTGGCGCGTTATCGTCGACATTAATCATAAAATTTTCCAAACTTTTCAAATGAAAATATCTTTCGCAGGGCTGTTTTTAGCAATTCTAAGTGAATGTTGCAAGAGCCAAACGTTGCAAAAATCTTCGATTGAGCCTCAAAGGAAAGTAATATTTTTAATCTTCTAAAATAATCATCTCTCTTGGCAGATTTTAAACGGTATATTTGAGTGAAATACCACTTTATCCAGGAGTGCGAAGGGGGCAAACAATCGAACGTACCGTAGCGCGCCAAGTAGGCTCGGATCGAAAACTCGCCGAACGCGGTTTGGCCATTAGAGCCTCTAGCCGGGCAAAAACCGCGCGTCCTCGCATACACACAGAGAGAGAGAGAGAGAGAGAGGAAGGGGGTCGGAAGGAAGGAATCGCGGCGGATCGAGAGTCAGCCATAATGGGATTTGAGGTTCCCTCGGTCGCTTTAGTTTGCCGCGGCCGCAGCACAGATGTGCCTATATTCGCCTCTTCCTCCCTCCAGCCCCCGCGTGTATATACATGCGTCAACCACGTGTGTGTACATAGCCTTTAGCCGGCGATTAACGATCTTTTGACAATGAGCTTTTTCCTCTCGCTCTAATCGGCTTTAGGCTATTTCCTTTTCTCTCTCTCTCTATCTCTCTCTTTTCTTTCTCGGTACAGGAAGAAGGAGGCGATGATGGTGCGACGAGAGGCGCGGTGAGGATGGATAGAGCGCGCTAGATAAATAAATAGGGAGGTGGGTATCGTTTGTTACCTCTTGCGGCTGCGTTGAACGGAAGAGCTGCTGGGATTATGTGTTACATCGGGTAAGTGTATTAGATGTTTACTTGGATTTACTATGTTTCTACAATGTATATGTGATAATGGCAAAAATTATTCTTTATCCTTGCAAAAAAATATTGTTTCCTGCATGTACAATAAATAATTTTCCATCTCGGCATGTTTCATTGAAAAATTTCTGAACACTAGCCGATTAATATTTTTGGCGTAAATGAAAACAATACGGAAACAGCGCGCCTATACATCGAACACACTCGAGATATTCATCTGCATTTATTTGCGTCGTTTTTTTCTCCCCGTTCGGTCTCGTACCAGTGCGAATGCCAAAAAAGACGAAATCGATGCCGGGGGTGAGATAAAGAGCGCGGCTTATACACGTTTCCGGGATTGATATATATATACACAACGGGTACCAAGCATATAAGTGTCCCTTATTTCCCAGCCTCTATCGTATAGCTTATCGTCAATTCCGTCGCGACGATCTTCAAAAAAAGAATCGCTCGAGGGCAAGTACATCCGTACACATAAACACTCGGCAACAATTAAATCTCCAACGAATGGATTTTTCTTACTCGGAAATAGGGAGGCTCCGAGTGCGGGAGTGTCTAAAAGCGCAATTTCCGAACGCCCGACTAAAATAGTTTATAGAGCACTCGAAGCTCTCTGCGCTATATCCGACGACGAATTAGCATGAAAAGGCGTAAAAGTTTTCGGAGGGGGTTAGACGGCTAACAAATGAAATTTGGCTCCCTCTCTCTCCCTCTCGTCGTCTTTGCAGCCACTGCGTTTGTCCGGAGGGCGAAATTAAGGCCGCTGAACTCGCGCACGGCATAAGAAAATAGAGGGACGGTGCGAGGCGACGGATCAAACAAGAGGAGGAGCTAAGCGCGACGAGCGAGCTCCGGAGCCGCTGCACACGGACGTAGGATCGCCTGCAGGAGATGACAGAACAAACACTCGGCGAGTCGCGCGCGGGACTAGTGCAAATTACGGGGACGCTCCAGCTCTCTCTCTCTCTCTCTCTCTCTCTCTCTCTTTCTCTCTGTTCTCGGCCTTCTGTTGCAGCCGCCTTTATGCGAATTCTATAGCTTCTTCCGAGCTTCCTTCTTCTTCGTTTTTTTCATCGATTATATTTTATACCGTCAGCGCTTTTCATCAACGTTTCCTTAGCTTTATCTTTGCAAAGAGCGATCTATTGTGCAATGAAATTATTCTTTTTCTGCTATGTAAACATTTCCACTCTCGGCCAAAATAGAAAATAAGCCGTCCATTCAAGGTCAGAACTATTATATACCCTTTTCGAATGACTCGCCCTTTAATAGTTGTCTCTATTCTCGAACGACTAAGGGATGGTAAACGAAATAGCATCACGGCGAGAGAGACAGAGAGAGAGAGAGAGAGAGAGTTAAAAGAGAGAGGAGAATTAAAATTCCTCTCGGCGGTAAAGCCAGGCTAGCGCCGAAATATTCATCAAGAAATGCGTGAGCGTGCGCAAATTCAGGCTGAAACCCCCTCTGGCTATAAGACTCGGCAGTGGTAAGCGAGGATATTCCACTGCGGCCAAAGAGAGAGAGAGAGAGAGAGAGAGAGTGTGAGAGAGAGAGAGAACGAAAAGGAAAGAAAAAAAAAACGCAAGAAAGAAAGAACGCAAAAGAATCTCGAAATTAACGGATTCGCCTGGCTGCGCCCATAAATAGAGAGCGAAGCTCTCAGCTCCTTTAATTTAAGCTTTTTCTCTCGTTTCGCGGCCGGCTGAGAAAAAGAAACTCGCTCGTCTTGTCCCTCCCTCGCCACCTTGCGGAACATCAGAGAGAAACCACTGCGGCAGCTATTCGTTCTCCTCCATCGCGACGCGCGTATCTGCTTTATAGCAATTACCGCAGAGGTGAAAAAAGAAAGGAGCGTCGGTAGGGAGTGTGAAGAGAGAGAGAGAGAGAGAGAGAGAGTAGATATATCCCAGTGGATAATAGCGAGTCGCGAAATCCTGCAGGGAGAGAGAGAGAAAAGCGCGTGAATGAGAATTGGCTCTTTGCATATAATTCCGCGCGGCGGCTTCTTCCTCCTCATCCTCCTCGTTTAAGCTCCGGGAGGCCGCGTTATTACGTTATTATACGGAGCCTTATATTTTAAAATGCATCGACCCTCCTCGATTTCTTCTCCTATACGCGCGTATCGTACCATCTTCTTCTTCTTCTAGCCTGTCGTATATACCTTTATTGTTATCTATTCTTCACAGGTGGCTTCCGTGAACGAGACAAGCCCTGCAGAGACGGAAAGAATCGCGTTCTCCCTTTCTCCCCCTTTTTTATATGGATTTCTATAGGAGCCGTTTCCGAATCGTATCGGAGGAAGTACGTTTATTTGAACTCGTCTCTGTGAGAGATTTCATTGTTGTACTCTTACTTTTCTCGATTTTTTAGGTATCTGCGTTTGTGGTACGTAATATATAACCTTCCAGGCGCGCCTTTTACTTTTCCTTTGATAATTTGAGGTATCGTGGATTACCGAGATCCATTGTAGCGTAATATAGAACTAGAGTTCATTTGAAATTCGCCATCTTGAATTTTTGACATTTAACACCGAATAATCTCTCGAAAAGGCTTTCATCTTTGAAAATATAAGAGTTATTAGTGGAGAAATGTTCTTTTTTTACGTCGTACACTTTTGTAAAACCATAAAACTTGTATAGTTTATTTGCATTCGATCAAACCAAGAGTTTCACCTGGAATCGATGGTATATTCCCTCGGTAAATATTTCATAAAAATCCAATCGTCGGTATTAAAATATAAACAAGTAATAATAGGTCCGACTAGACAGACCTTCATATTTTATTCACTCGGCGAAAAGGAAACTCGAGCAAACACTGAATTCCCCTTAAAGCAATTCCAAAGAAAGCAGTAAAATTCATTTAACAAAGCGCGTAATTTCAGTAGCTGCACCAGCAGCAGCAGCAGCAGCAGCAGCAGCAGAAGCAGCGATTACACTGGCAAAGCTCTTACAGTCCGCGCCTTAACGAACACTTGGAGGGTCGAGTCGATACACGTCCTCTTCTTTTTGTTCCCGCCTCGTCACGCGCGCGCCGCCACTCGATTTATCTCTTCTCTCTCTCTCTCTCTATCTCTCCTCCTCGCGCTTTGATGCTACAAATTAATTGAAGAGCCGGCGCGCAGCTCTTAAAAGCCACTGCTACTGCTGCTGCTGCTGTTCCACTCGAGAAGTAAGCTAAATTGCGCTGCATATCGGCGGACACTTGCGATTTCTCGCGCAGCTGCAGCTGCTGCAGTGTCTACTCGACGAAGGAAAACGAATCCCCGACGTAAACGATCGGTTATTAGAGCGTCTGCTGGAGGAGCTGTTATAAGGGAATGAACGATGAAGTGGTTCGGATGTCGCGGAACGTTTCGTTTGTTGAGGATGCCTACTTGAGATTATGGGAAGAGGGAAGCGACTGCCAGGTGTGTTTTTCACGAGGTGTTTTCAAAGGGCGACGGTGTGACCTTCTTTTGCACAAGTCGAGATATTCGCTTTGATCTTCCTGCTGTTGTGCGTCCTTTTGCGGATCCGCTGTTGGAATTCCATCGTGCGGAAGCGAAACATTGTACGGTACTTTTTTTCAATGCATTTTAAAATTTGCCTAAGCCAATTAATCAAAGTGACAGTTGATTTTCCATCGAAACGACGCTACGTTTTCACAAACTCAGATCGCATAACAAAAGCCATTCGAACGCAGGATAAGGTGCATGCACTGAACCATTTGCACACAGAGAAAGTATTATGTTTGCGAAAATATTGTAAAAATGCAGAAAGCAATAAAAATTTTCCGTACCGCACACACACGCACAGACACAGACGAAGCGTCGCGGTATCGCGTGCTTTTATACGATACACATATACACGGACGCGAAAAGATGTTGCGCCGCTTTTTTTTTCTGGTTCCGTTATTGTGCGTCGAACCGGACTCGAGGCTTTGAATGTCTATTCAATTTCAATTCAGATTTCTTGCGGGAAAATGTCGCGCTCACAAAAGATACATAGCGCGTATATATAGTTATATACGTATCTATATATATCGCTCGAGCTTCTGCGCGCGTAAAAGTTTTTTGAAACGCCGCAGCTCCTTATTCAATTTTAAAAATGATTAAGTTCGGAATAGCGATAGCCGTAATAATGTCGTTCGATGTAGTTCCGAACGGCGGGGAAAGTTTCACGTTAACTGAAATATGTAAGCGTATATGTAGATTCCTGTAATATTCATTTACATATTTTATATATATATATATCAGCTGCTCAGTGCACCGGAATATGCAAAAAGTCTAATGCCACGTCAAGTCACTCAGGGTGTCTCCAGAACTCGAAATTACCGTGTGCCGGCAAGGGAAAGAAATCGCAGCTGACACACAGACACAATCGACACTCGTCACACAACATCTTTCACCCCCGTCTAAATACCCGATCGGAGAACGTTCGATTAAAATTCACAATCGATAAGTTTGATCAGGTGCTGAATCATTGGGTATAACAACAGCGACGGGCTCGCTCGAAGTTAACGGTCTCTCCCTCGCGCGTTCGCCCCAAGGCGCCTTTAAATACGCTATTATCTCAGCGAGAGAGGATCCGCTTTTCCGTGTCTCTTTATAGCCCCTGTATATACACGCGCTTCGCCCATCCCCCCCTCGTTATTTCGAATCCTCCATCTCTATCCTCTGAATTTTACGCCGAGAGAGTCGGATCTTTATCCTCTCCTCATTAGGAGAATCATTAAATTCCCTTTGTTTTGCTTGTGCAGCGCGCGGAGAGGAGAAAGAACTGCTGGATCAGCGTCCGAGTCGCAGTTGAAATGGTATATATATATACGGTGCACGAGTCTCCGACGACCGAGCGATTCCGTGCGCGAACGTCTGTTTATTCTTGGCGCGCGAAGCTGCGGATGAATTTCCGAGAGTCTGCGAGTTTAGTGCCGCGTTGGGACGCGGCCTTTATGGGATGGATGCGTTTTCGACTAAGAGGTCGCTGATCTCCAGCTGGAGAATACATTGTTTCGTTTCGCCAGTCGGAATATATTTCGTAAGAAAGTTAACGTCGCATCGCTCGCTGACGTTAGATAATTCTATTTTGGTTTCGTATCATCGATGATATTGAGTGCGCGGTCGTTTTAAAATATTGATTCTTTTTTAAACTGTGCATAATTCAGATGCGTGCATATTTCGTGGCTTTTCAATCCTTTTAGCGAAAGTATAAAAGTTTGTTTTCACCGCCACGGCTCTTTATATAAATTACGCTCGCAAAAATCATTTTGTAAATAAACTGCAGCAATACCGAAGTACATAACCGCGCTTGAAATGAATTTTTCATTATATTACGTACGAAATGGTAAAAGATGAGAAACCGAGTAAAGCACGGTTATATAATTTAAATACATTTATCATTTCAAAATTTCGCTTTTATTATTCCTTTTGAAAGATTTCCTCAACTCTGGCGGCGCACGACCTAAACTATATAATTATACCTTCGAAAAATACTTTCCCCAGGGAGCACGAATAAAACCCAATCCGAAGCCCGAAGCCAGTATAGGCGACCGGTAATTCAAAACGTTTCTATCCCTCCGGCCGATCGTAGCAAAGCACACTCGATCCGTCGCGCGCAAGCGCCAATCCCGCGCCGACAAAGGAAAGCGAAAATTGATAGAGCGCCAAGCGACTGGAAATACATCCTTTTTTCCTCTGCTCTCTCTCTCACTCCTGTCGCAGAGGAAAAACTCCCCCACGAGAGAAAGAGAGAAAGAGAGAGGGAAAGGGGGTGTGGGTGGGCGGTATGAAACGTGTCCCGTTCCTCGGGTGCGGCAACTGGATATCGCCTTCCAATTGCTGCAGCGGCTCGATGTATCTAATATCGGATCTCGTCGCCCTAAAGCTCGTTCGTACCTACGTTCCTTCTCTCTTCTCGACGAAAATCTGAACCACTTGTACGCGCCTGACCCGAAAGCGTTAATCCTTAAACTATGGATTTCGTATGCTCGGGATTTCGACATTCGTTTCTCTTTTTTCCTTTTGTGGTTTTAGCGATCGTCGGGTCTGCCGTGTGCTGACAATCCGAGGCCGGATTAATTCGCGAAAGGATTGACGATGATAAACCAATGAATATCATTGTAACATTCATTAGGAAATAGGAATTTTTCGATAGTTTTGTGTAGGAAGCGAAAGTCTTTTTGCACTGGTTTTCAGGTAAAAGCATTGCACTCGATTGGCAATTAAAGTCGCACGGGAATTCAAAAGCCCGCGCGCGGCCATAAACTTTATGGCAACGGACAATAAAAAGGGGACTGGCAAGTACATAAGAAAAATATCGGAGCCATAAAGTAAGAGGGAAAATCTGTTAATATCCCCTGTTATTTAGAATCTGCTCTTTCGCACGAGTCCTTTATATATATAAGCTTATCGACCGATTTTCCTTTACGCGCGCAGCCCCGCAAACGCACGCAATGATACAAATATCAAAAGTTTGAGAAAAGCGCTAATCATTACCATAAAAGATAATACTAATTCCGCAATAATTGCATATCGAAAGTTTAGCGAATCGATCAGAGAGATATTAGGGGCCGGGGGTTAAACGAGCCGGTGTGCAAGTACGCGTATAACGCTAAGTTCGATACTATATAGGCGGAAAAGCGATATCGGCTCCGCGATTCTGATTGAGATTTAATTATCGCGAGTAGATAAGCGGCGCACTTGGAGAAATTAATTAATGGGATCGACTGCTGCTGCACTTTCTCTCTATCTCTCTCTCTCTCTCGCACGATTGCGAGTATAACTGGAGCCGCGCGTGGACGAACTTTGTTCTTCAGTCATAATATCCTTATTTTCACAGTACACGGAGAAAAATACTCTCTTTAAAATTACTATAATCTTCACTAATGGCGAGACAGAGTCAAATTATGAGAAACTGTTACAATAATTATAAAACTTATTAGCATACATTCAATAATTTCCGCAAGTCCTGACACTGAAAAATGATTAGAGTAGTAACTAAAAATTGCTAACGTGTATACTAAAAATTATACGCAGTAAAATTTCAATAACTTTATTTTTTAATTTAGTAAATAATAT
>UELV01182285.1:696-16656 GCA_900490015.1 Megastigmus stigmatizans
CCCCCCCCCCTCCCTCGCTCTCTCTCTTTTTTTTCTATACCCGTTCGCGTGTAATAGCTTTTCAGTCTCGTCTCGCGTGCGCACGACTTTCTCTCTCTCGAAGCCGGGTGAAACGCAATTTTTTAACCGTATGATGCGTAGCGACGCTGCTGCTGCTGCTGCTGTTGCGTTACGTATATAGAGGATGAAAAAGAGGAGAGCGGAGAGATTTTTTTGTAGCAGTAATTCTTTTTTTTTTGTTTCGAAAAATTGCGACCTGCAGCGGGAAATGAGTTTTCCCGAGTTGATTGCACGGGATATTAGCGGGTATACGCGGCTTGGCGGTATCAAACGGATGCGCAAACGAGATTAAATTCGAGTCGTTAATGCGCGGCGAGCTCGCGAGAAAATTATTCGATTTGGTTAGATTAAATCTTGGATTCTTTGTGATGATGCGCGCGCGTGGATCAGTGTGGAACACCGGTCGAGGCATCTTTAATTCCGTGCGCTATACTTGAGCTAATGAGCTTTGAACTCTTAATCTAGCGTAATTCTTTTAACGAGATTTTGCAGGGCAATTTTAGTTGATGAATATCATTGGTCGCGATCAAAACATTTTGGTATAAGTGTTTAATTGGAATTCGTCGATTCCTTGTTTGGTATACTGTGTTGCAAGAGCAACATTGAATTACGATTCGTTAACCAGTCACAGTTTTATAGAGCTGTTAAATATAAGTTGATTAAAAACGTGTAATTGAAAAACGAATGAAAATGTCATTTTATTACGAGACTATATTAGCCTTTTTTACGTTACGTCTCAGAAATTATTAGAGACAATAAAAATGGGATATTCCATTGGCGTAGATAGCGTTTAGTATCACTATTACATTATCAATTCCAGAGAGTATACTTATTATTAATATTCTATAAAATATCAAGCGGAATTTATGGAATATTCGCGCATTTTCCTACATCTTAAATTAAAATCTCGTTTTATATACATGGCGAGTCAATTTACGAATCGACCAGCTTACCGTTTCATGAAAATGTATAAACTGCGCTATAGAAATTCCATAGCTTAGCATAGCGATCAAATACGTAACTATTGATGCTCATGATTGCGCGCTCTCCAGTTATTACAAACTATACTTATGCATTTGTGCTTCATTACATAATGACCCTGAGTACAATTTTGGCTAGAAACATTTTGAATTTGTTTCACAAATATATACCGAATTATCTTCAAAATGACAAGATCAATCAGGTAGGTACGCGTGTACGAAAAAATGCACCGATGGTTGTTAAAACGATTAACAACGTTAGCAGATATCAAGTTTCCCCTTTTCGAGCTACAACAGAGTCGCCCTCTCATATTTTCTAGTAAATTAACGTTAAATGTAAAAGGGGATACAAGCATCTGTAGTGGTCAACTCCGTCGCACACATCACAAACATTAATTAATTGTTCTTTCCTTTGATTTTCATGTACATTCAGTCAAAGCGAAACTATATCGCATAGAAATCAGTTGCACTGGGTTAAACGTACGCCACCGATAACCTTTGTACAATTCCCCAAGCCGACCCGAAACAAAAACAATCGCGTCACCCGGAGTCCGCAATCCAGCCACGAAATCGTCACAAAGAACCCGAGTGCAGCGAGCTTCGACAACGATTTCCACGGAAGCCAGGATCAGTCCAGGCGAGAGAGCCGCGGCGGCGGCGGCGGCCCCCGAATAGCTTTAGTC
The DNA here is from genome assembly GCA_900490015.1 of Megastigmus stigmatizans. Taxonomy (NCBI): domain Eukaryota; kingdom Metazoa; phylum Arthropoda; class Insecta; order Hymenoptera; family Megastigmidae; genus Megastigmus; species Megastigmus stigmatizans. Next base: position 2,420 of record UELV01182285.1, read on the forward strand.
TCCCGCGAAACATCACAATCCCGTCTCTCAGGAATCCGGGAAGTAAATCTCGCGCCATCCCCGGCATCCGGACCGCGTCTTACTATAATACGCATGTATATCTCCACCAGTGCGCTGAGAATTTCCTCTAGCACGGAATGAGCTGCTGCTGCTTCACCTCCCCCACTACCTCTGCACGAGTTCATTCAGCTCGAAATATCCAAATTCCCTCTCTCTCGCTCTTTCTCTCTGTGCGTACGCGTGTTAAACTCCTTGGTTGCACGCGAAGAGCGAAAAGCTTCGCGACAGCAGCGGCAGCAGTGAGTTCGGAGCGAGCTCGAGAGACAGATAGCCCCGGAGTGACTTCTTCTTACTACTACTGCTATATCCTCCGCTCCTCGTATAGGAGAGAGAGAGAGAGAGAGGGAGTAAGATAGCTGGGAGAGAGAATTCATTAAGGTTGGATGGAGGTGTTAATATAGTGAGCATCGCCCTCGAGAGTCTGGATTCCACTTGGTTCCTCGTTTAACGCGGGTCTTCTCTCTCTCTCTCTCGCTCTCCCGCTCTCTTATCCGAGCGGGGATACGAGAAATAATGGGCTAGAATAGAGCGGAACGGACTTTCTCGCTCTCTCCCTCTCTATCTTTCGGTATCCCGGGTCTCTCCCTCTCCCTCCCCTCCTACTCGGCGCGCCGCTGTAGGACCAAGCTGCACAGAGGGCGAATAACCGGGGAATCGCTAGATGAGCCTTGCAGAGCTAAATTACGTAATGTTACGCAAAGGAGAGAGAGAGAGAGAGAGAGAGAGGTAGTGGAGAGAAGCAGGGGGGAGGGGGAGGAGGGATGAAACTATTAGCTTTAGCTAAGATTCAGAAACCTATATGGCTTCTACCGGCTAGATGAGCTCGCGAGGCAGCTTCTCTTACTTGGCCAATCTTCGTGTCGTGCGGCGACGTTGACGTCCTCTCTCTCACTCTCCCTCCCTCCCTCTCTCTCTCTGAGCAGAGCAGCGATTCGATCGGGCGGCTCTGAGAGAGACAGAGAGAGGGAGAGAGTGGTTTAATGTGCTCCCGATCGCATCGATAATTACGAGGCAAGGGGAGCTTTGATAAGCTGCGGAGCACATAGAGCCAAAGGTAGTATAGCGGTTCGGTCGTCGACTCCACGGGGGAATATTACGTGGAGAGAGAGTTTTTTTTGTTATTTCACCGAGCCGTTGTATATCCACTATTTATGAAACTGCGATGATCAATTTGCAATAGTTTCAGCGGGTCTCGCTGCTATATGTACAGGTTAAGCTTGGACGTGATTGGCGTGAGGCTCGTTAAAAGTTCCTGTAAAAAGTTATGTAACAAGCGGAATGATGGATTGGATTGTATACCCGCTGTATGTATGTGTCTTGCCATAGTCTTACTTGATCTACTTGGACAGTTTCGTATACGTGAATATATATATTTGCGCGATAAAAAGGGGAAACTTTGTTTCAACGACTTAACAGCCATTGCGCCGCGGGCTTATTTAAAGTTTTTCTCGGTAATAGATAAATATTTGGCTGCTCTAGTTAAGTTTTTGTTTTCATCGAATCGGTGTAATTTCATATAATATGGTGTGGAACATCACACGATCAACTTCATTGACGTTATACAGCTTTCTCTCGCGTGATTATAATTGTGTAACGTATTTTACGTAACTAATGTTCCAGGTAATGTGTATCTTTTTCCACGGCTCAAAAGTTTATCGGTTTCTTATGAAATTAAGTGAGAACTAAAAGTACACGAACAACCGAAAACCGTTTCGTACAACTCTGCGTTGTGTTAGAAAATTCTTTGTTTGAATGACATACTTGCACAAAGTATCGTATTAAATACAAATTAACCTTGCACTTCTCATGCTTTCATATTATGGTCTAAATTGGAAACTTGTAATTTGATATTTATTTTCGAGTAAAATGCTCGTTTGCTTAAAAGTTATTCACCCTGATCGTTCAAACAGTACACGCAAACTTTCCGTCTATACACGAAAAGTGTTTCTCAATTACACTTTTCGATCAAAGCTCACCACCAAATCTCAAGCAATCCAAATGAAATTGGACTCTCCAAGCTATGGCAGTCAACCTTTGAAACATTACAACGAACCATCTCGAATAGCCATCCGTTTACACACTTGGCGAATCGCAGCAGCAGCACGAACTCACCATATCCAGCTTTTTACGTATGACATAAATTCCACAAGCTGCAGCAGTAGCAGCTCTCGCATATCTTCACCGCTAGCTATCCACGAAATTGCCTTATATCGCACATGAAACTCAACGACTCGCGAACGAGCAGCAGCAGCTTTCTTCGTTCGCGCGCGGCGCCCCGGTACAGATCCCCCCCTCCCCCTCCGCCTGTGTAGAATCTTCCAAGTGTATCGAGAGTATTTATCGTCGAGCACCGGCAAAACTTTGGCCAATTATAAGGAAGAAAGGTACAGGATAGCGACCGGCTATATACGAAATTAAAAACTAATGCCCGCTGTATTAACGCTCGCGTGCGCACCCGAGACTTTCTCCGTATATATAAAATAAACTGGTTGGCGCGCGCTGGTACATATCGGCATCTAAATACAGGAGGGGGGCGAAGTGAGCCCCCCGTCCACACCCCGTATAATCGTAAATTCAAAATGTAATCGCGCCGCGAAAACAGTTCGGAAACAATAGCGGAAATTAAAGTCAGATTAAGCCCAATCTTTGGAGGCGGCCGGCGTGGATAATAAGCGCAGCACCACACACCACCTACTTTCCAATACAAACAAAAAACGCGGCATCGTGTGTACCGTATATCGCGGCGCGTGCACCTCCGGCCTAACTTTATTCCTGCGGCGCGCGCGCGTGCGAGAGAAAGGGAAAAAAGAGAGCTGCGACCACCGCGAATTGTTCAGTAGAAAATACTGGCTCCGGTCAGACAGTCACTTTTATCCCGAGCTGTATGTGCACCTAGCCCTCTCTCTCTTTTCCTCTCTCTCTCTGTCTCTTTAACTTTGTCCTCTCCCCTCTCGCTCTTTATAGGCGAGCGGCAGCAGCAGCAGCAGCAGCTCAGAGAGAGGCGTGTATGTGAGGTTCGCCTCATACGCGTGTCGGGGGACAAATTATTTCCCCATTTTATGGCCTGCTAAAATATAAATCAAGTTCCAAATTAAATTCCTCGCCCCGCCGCCGTCGCTTGGCTCTGCTACTGCACCAGACCATAGCGGAGCAGAGCAGAGGAGAGACAGAGAAGAGCAGCAGCAGTAGCAGTGGCAGCCCATACGGAGCGACGCGCTCGCGCAGCCAACTATAACGAGCATTTTATAACGTGCGTAGGGCTATGTGTCAGAGAGCGCGTGTGCTCTAGCGCATGCTTCACTCTCTCTCTCTCTCTCTCTCCCTCTCGAATTCTTGCCAAATTGCATGCACGAGGCCAGCATCAGCACCGCCAGCAGAGCGACGACGGAAGATCGCGCGAGCGCGCGAACGGCCCCGCAAAAACTTTCCTTCCTCATTTTTAATACTAAGTGCTCGGCCGACGTAAAGGGAAGGAGGGTTTTTTTTTGTCGACTGCTGCTTTGCTTCCCTTCGCTGTTTTTTTCTTTTTGTGCTTCTTTTTTTTCTTTTTCCTTTTTTTTTCGAGACCAGCTCGCGCACGCTTCCTTTATCTGTCGGCCGCGTCGTTGCCTTGCCGAGTGTACGCTCGCGCTCTAGCTGTTATTATTTTTTTCGCCGCCGTCGCCACCGTTCTGTGTCTGTGTGTGTGTGTGCCGGGAGGGAGCGGGGGGGTCTTTTGTTTCGCGCGGTTCGCGTTTTGTCGAGTGTGCGCGCGCGCGCGCGGCGCGTGGAATTTATTCGCGCTCCGCGTTGTTTATGCTGTCTTTAATTAACGCTACCTCTCTCTTTCTCTCTCTGCCTCTCTCTCTCTTTCTCTCTCTCTCTCTCTCTCTCTCTCTCTCTCTCTACCTCTTCGGCTCGTTGCTTCGAATCATAAGACAGACTTTTTATTAGCGCTCGCTTTGTGCCGCGTGCGCGTTTCTGCTATTTTTTTCCCGGAAAAATGTGTCCGAGACTTGTGCTCTCTCTCTCTCTCTCTGTCTCTCTGTATTTTACGTCGATTTACCACTGCAAAACAGAGGGTTTGGAACGGTAATTGCATGAGTTATTGATGCTGGTTCGTAATAACTGGACTGTGTTTAATTTTTATTTGGTTCGTTATACCGATGCATTGTACTAGGAAAGATTCACTACATGACTATTCACATGACATTTTTCCAAATGACGCAACAACTATAAACCTCTTGCTCTTGACCTATGGCATCGGTTTACAAAACTTTCCATTATTCTGGAATTTCGTAAACAAAATATCGTATTCCATAAACTAAATCCATACGTTATAACAAAAATATGAAAAAATATCTATATAATCTGGATGCAGAATGAATAATTATAAATTTTTAATCAATCGAAATTCATCGTTATTGTAACAGAAAGCTTTTAATCCAACTTTGAATTCAAAAGCTCGTTCAATGTGTGAAAAAATGTATTCATCAACAAGAGAATTTTAATATAACAAATGATTTGCAGGTACTCTAAAATTTATTTCCGCTACGAGTTGTGCTTTTAAATCACGAGTTATTGGATTAATATACAATGAAATATAAAAATAAAAGTATCTTCCGTGGAAATAATACGCATATATTTCCCAATATATGTAACAGATTGAAATTTCGATGCCCGTTAAATACACATTTTTGGTCAGCATTTGTTGTGTAAAATCACGTTTGACCAAATTCGATCCAAAATCTGTCCTCTGAAACTTGAACCAGCTCACAAAAGAAAATCGTATAGTTCCAATGTTCCATCGAGCTCTAAAGCATTAATAATTTTATTACAAATCCATGTACAAACGAAGCTAATACGCGTGTAACACACACCGAAATCCATTCTTAATAGCGATAAAAAAAGAGAGACTCGTTCGTGTTAATTCATCTTCTTTCCCAAACGGCTTAACGTCGTGCGACTCCAACTAATTGACGAAGATTACGCGATAACGTGCTGAAGCCGAGCGAAAAAAAAGCTACGCTCATAAATTACCCGAGACCCTTAAATAAGCTGACTCTGTGTATATAGTCGCGCAATAAAAAGCACTTGTTAAGCTCATGAATTTTCAGATTTATAATTTTCCCAGTCGTCGGCCTGCCACCCCCACCTTCACTCCTTCCCTCTGGAAATTCCAGAAGCCCCTCACTCGTAAAAGACATGCCGTGCACCCCCTCGAACAAAAAAAAAACGAACGAACACCGGCAGCTTCCACTTTCCCCCTTTCTAAATATTCCCCCCCCTCCTCTCTCCCTCTTTCGACAATTGTCGCATGACTCGCTCCTTCTCTCTCTCTCTGTCTTTCTCGACTGGGCGATTTGCTCCCGGAGCGTGAATTAGTATTTAATTTGGCTCGAGTCGAGCGCGCGACAATAGAAAGTTATGAAATCAACTTGCGCGGCCATTAGCTCCCGATAGAGAGAGAGAGAGAGAGAGAGAGAAAGAGGGTGAAAGAGGGTGAAACTACCTCCGACGCCGTCGCGCGCACCGAGTTCACCGACTGTCTTTATAACTGTCCCTGCAAAAGCCGAGGGCAACCCTTGCCTTATTCTCTCTCTCTCCATTGCCTGACGCTATATATATGTACCTATCTAGTTATGTAACAGCGAGTCTTTCTCTTCCATTTGATCACGATTCTCTGTGTCTGGCTTCATTTTCATCTTCCTACCTTAGGTTCTCCGTACCCGTGCGAGACAGCCCTTCTTACCTACCTCTCGCTCTACTTTTAGCGGCAGCGCGAATTAACTTATTAAAGAGGCGTCAAGTTGTATAGCGATCTGCAATCTGTCAATTATACCTCACGTCTCGCTGCTTATTACTGACTTCGTTTCCATTTCCGAGAGTGTATTAAATGCTTTATGCACGTGTCTCCGGGCGTAGTCCATTAATTTATATCTTCTTGGAAAACTAATTTTACCATTCTGAAGCGCATATTTTCGTTGGAATTGAAATTTTACAGAGATGCAATACGTTTATTGAAAAAGTATTTATAATGCGTGACCAATGCGATGAGTGAATTCTTTGTTAATCATTTTAAAAATAACTCATTTGCAGTAATGATTTTGGATGTATGACAATATAATGAATTATTAATCATTCCAAAAGAATTGGTAAGTATAAAATAATACGACAAGACTATTACAAAGATTGTTAGGATAATATGCTATAGATAAACAATTCATTGTTCTAACCTTATGCTTTTCCTTAGTACATATATGGTAATGTAATGTATTAAAACTGATTTCAACATAATCCAAGATTGATACTCTAGTAGTTTATTTATATTATAAACATTTGTAACCGATTCTCTACTACAATTGAATTGCCTCAATTTCTCTAAATGCTTATTATAGATACGAAGAAAATTATTAAAATGGAAAAATAACAGTTCTAGAAATGCAATCACAGACTGACAGAAACGTAACATATTGCACTGATTTGTAACATAATTTGATGTAAATCTAGTAAATTTTAGAAAATATTGTATTGTTTTAGATTTTCTGCCAATCTTTGGCTATATCGTTTTACAATATTTTAATTCTTCATGTTCTGTTTTTATCCAAGCTATATTCATTTATTGACAATGTATATGAATCAATTCTCTCTATATCACACAGATATCACATAGCTTTTCTTTTATTTCTATATTGTTAAAAATACGCTTATCTGTTTAATAAAACGAAGTTATTGAATACCAGCTGGCCAGTCCTTGAAAGCTGTTTTATAAACTGCTAGTCACACGAGTAAGAATTCTTAATAGATTAATCAAATTTTGCATCTATACGAACTAATAGCATTGGCGCGATAAAAAGAAAACTTGTCGCTCCGGTACTTTTTTACCAGCACTGATAGATTTCAGCTTTTAATACCGCAAGGATCTCTTAGGAGGAAGGGAGAGACAGAGAGAGAGTGAGAGAGAGAGAGAGAGAGAGAGCGAAAGAGCGAGAGCAAGAGGGAGATATGCAGAGATAGTAGAAACTCCCGGATAATTAAACGAAATTCATTTACATAGCTGGAGTAATACGGAGCCCGAGTCACGACGACGACGACGACGACGACGACGACGACTACGAGGACTACGACTACGACTACGAGGAGGATGGCGGCAAAGGTCGTTATACCGTGGAACATTCCACCTTACTCCCTCCCTCGTGTATGTGGAGCTAAAGCTAAAGTCATGTCTGTTCTATCTGCTTTTGATTTTCGAGTACTATTCGAAGGAATTCGCGGAATGTCAAGTAGTCAGGTTTTTTGGTAATATCGTCCCCGCGATGTGGGCTTTAGCCTCGAAAATTTACCTATTGCATAATTTGGATATTTCCTTGGCCGACGAGGAATGTGTCCGCTTAACGATGTTTTTACTTCCTCCCAGACTTTTAACAATTTTCCTACCTTTTTTTTTGTCCCCGCTAAATTTCTACTATGTGCGAGCAACGAGAGGAAACAAAATTTAATTACTTTATTCCAATTAGTAAGTTTAGAATGGTTGGCTCATCTACATCTCATGAATCTCTAATTAGGACATTTGTAAAACTATATGTCACGGAGATTTTTAAGTAGCCCGAAGTATTTAGTTACGACTTGTACAGCTGAGCATTTGGAATTACACGAGTGATACAAGTGTTATTTTATTTTTATACCGTACTGGGGTTAAAGTTTGGAAAAATATTTCTGTCGAATGTAATATAATTAATTAAAATATAAATGGATTTCAATCCAATACAGATAAATTTCGATTGGATTCTAAGTAGATTTCAGCTTCGATGTTCAATTGAATTGTCAATTTTACACTTTTTAAGAAGGTAATATTAACACGTGTTGTATAAAATTCTCTTTTAATACATTATGTACATATACATGATCAAATTAAAAGCTTATAAATTTGTAAACACAGGAAAACTATTAGAATGTGAATCGTTTCAGGTTTATATTTGATTGGATGCATAATACCTTCTGTTAAGTAAATAGATACTTGAAATTTTGATAGACTGTTCAGAAATTGATACTACCATTAATTTGTAGAATTCATGATAAATACCTATTTTCAGGTATTTAATTAATAAATCAAAGTTGCGGAAGTTAATAAACTAAAAGCGAATCGATACATTAAACTTTCAAATTCATTAATTATATTCTAATACACTTTAAATGAATTCATTCCCATTCCCAATTGCATTGATTTGAACAAACTTTATTACAATTTATCGTATAGAATATCGGAAAGGAAAATTTTGAAGGGCAATAACACAATAAATATACTTTAATGAATAGTAACGTTATGTCAAATATGTCTTAATATAAATTGTAACTGTCATATCAACAGAAAATGAAATTTGATAAAGACGCGGCTATCGACGATATCCTATGAAAAATCTTTAAACTTAATTAGTAAAATGGGCACTACAATCGGGGGGAAAAAAATCCCTTTAATTAAAGTCCGGCATGCCCAAAAAAAGAAGATGAAAGGCATGGGGAGGCCACCGCGAAGCCGTCAATGCATCAATAAATACGAATGAAAAGGGAAAATTAAAATTCTGGCGGTTCGCGCGCGGCGGGCTAACAAATCAATGAGCACCTACGCCGCCGAATTAGCACCGCGTTCGCTGCGTTATTGCACGCATCCCAGAGTCTTCCCCGTGTACCGAAAGTTAATTAAAGATGCGCAAAAATTGTATGTACGAATCGCGTCCATCATTCGATCCTCTCAGAAATATACACAGAGAGAGAGAGAGAGAGAGAGAGAGAAAGAGAGATGCTTCTCGGGAAATTATCCTAAAAGGAATTTCGAAATTGCATTCGACGCGTATTTTTCGCTCGGGGTGCCAAGCCCCTCTGCGCTGCTGCTACTACTTCTCATTCCTCTCTCAACCTCAGCTAAAGTAAATAAAGGCCGTATAGCAGCAGCAGCAGCAGCAGCAGTACTCGTTGCGGTCGTTTTCCCCACTGCAGCAGCGGCGGCGGCGGCGGCCAACTCGTGCCTGTATACGTATATACAACGCTACCGGCTCCTGCTTTCTCCGAAGAAAAGAGAGGAACAGAGGCTCTTTGACCATTTCCCGCCAGTAGCTGATCTATAAACTCTTTTGATCCACATACTTATGTCTCATGTGTATGTGTGTGTAATTTGCTCGAGGTGGCAATCGCGGGCGAATTTGAGAGAATCGAACGAGAGGAAGGAAGCGGAGAATGGAGGGAATTCGCGGCTTTCGTTCAAACGGGACGCGCTGCGTGTTTATATATGCAGGATATCGTATACGGTAGTCCCGCGAAACGAAGGAATTGCGATTTCATTTCGAACCGTTGCTTAAATAAGATATATTGGCTGCAACGATTCTCTTTTGCCTTGGCTCTGGCTTTCTTTTCTCTACTAACGCTTTCATCTCTGTACGTAGCCGATAAAATGGGTTGGGAATGTAATTCGATATAGTTTGATAGTGTTTATTGCGTTGATTCTGGCCCTTTTACCTCATAGGTAGTGAATGTGTGCAAAATCAGTTTATGGCCAGTTGGTGCGGATGCTCCCTTTTCTGCCAGGATAATTCAGACAAGCGAACGCAAGCATAAAAAAGGAATTTATTTTTGTACTCTGGTGTACCAGTGTAAAATAAGTGTACTTGCATAAAATATTCTCCTTATAATTTGATCATTCAGTATGTAATTGATAAGCTTTAATTGAATCTGACATGAAAGCTGCACCTGCTTTACAGGTAAAAAAATATGCACGTTCAATCGTGTAATATTAATCCTCGATATACTAAGTACAAGTCCGCTCATATCATCCAGACGGATTAATTATCATTCGTAGCCGAACGAAGCATTCGGTATCTCGTAATTTAACAGCCGGGGCTTCATTTGCAGATTTTAGATACATCCGTGCGTCAAATTGCTCGCAGCTCTCCCCGGAGCTCTATACACAAAATACACACGACTAATTTATATTTTACAAAGGACCGCAGCCTCTCTCTCTCTCTCTCTCTCTCTCTCTCTCTCACTCTACAGCAGCGGTCGAAACTGTTTTCTATTTAGCGAGATTTAACGAGTGCATCGGTACATGATTTCTTGGCAAGATTCCATTGGTTCGCTCTCTCGCTCTCTCTCGCTCTCTCTCTCTCTCTCTCTCTCTCTCTCTCTCATTCTGCCTTGGATGCATCATTTAAAAACTATACGTAACAATAGGAATATACGCCGCGCGCAACGCCAAAGCTATCAATTATGTACGGGTTTAGCGGCGTCGGTACTCGCTGCAAAATCGCTTGTTCACCCGGTTTTTTAAAAAGACAAGAGTGTAAAGGCTTTTTAATTGAACCGCTCCAGCGGAAAATTCGCCGCACCCCATTGAATTATTAATTAAGCTACTAGCTTCTGCGTGAAATATTTATTGCGTTGATATATGTGTGCACCTCTGGAAATGAAGCTGCTCTCTCTCTCTCTCTCTCTCTTTATTTCTCCCTGCTTACGCGTTATACGTACGCATAGCACGAGATAAATTCGACCTTGTCGATTATTTGTACGCGGTGAGAAATTAGCTTATTATACTAATAAGTTGGGAATCAATAATTTCATAACGCCGATTCAATAACAACACAACGCGCGCAGCCTCGTGCAATAACTTCCCTAGCAAATTGTACCGAAAACTCGTTTCGCTGTTTTTTTTTACTTAAATAACAGGATAGATTCGTTGAGATGAAGCAGACTGGATTGGTTTAATAATATAAAATTCTTTTTTTAAAAGTGGAATTTTATTTTTATTTTCCCTCCCAAGAGAGATAGACTGGATATGTTGCTGAATAATTCGAAGAGTTTCGATTTAAAATAGTCTAATATAACATGCGTTACTATTTATATTTGTTAAAGCGCTAAGTTTAATAAGCGCCAATTAATATTCTTCTTATTCTTATATCGGTTTTTCATTAGCTTGTTTCAGTATAGTTAGAAACAGCAGCACATTACCGTAAAATTGTTATTAAAAAAGCATTCGTATACCTTTCCAAATTATATAAACTATAAAACATTTTATTTCTTTTAAATATGAACAAAACCATTATTTACACATTTAGCCTGTCCACCGTTCCTTTTTTTATAGTAGATAAATAAACAGTATTTTTGGGGATTAGTACAGTGAAAAAGTGATAAAAATCTTTTTGTAAAATATGCTTTGAATTTTGCAACTCGAACTAAATTTGGCATAGTTATATTTTATTGAAGATCCTTTGATGAAGTAAGCGTCACAAGTACTTCGAAGGTGCCGCGTTATGGTGCCGACGTCACACGAATTTTCGCGATACCATAGCTCTGTCAACTGTTGAGATATCGTAAAAATTCAAAAAGTTCACAAAGAAAATAAGTAATGCTCTATTTCAATATATGCGGTGGACTAAAAGGTCATTTTTTTACCCGTTTATTCCACAAAAGGATAGTCTTCACTGCGAAACAGGCATCATATTTCAGGTTTAACAACAACAATTTGGTTGCATCAACAAAGTGTCACACGCATGCGCTCGCGAAAGAGAAAAAAATTTATATTTAGATTGTAAAAAAAGAAAAATATACATCAGCGGCCACGATATTCCCGATTAGACTGTGTTGAGCCGCGCGGAGTCTCATCAGGAGGCCGATTATCCTCGGCTTCGGTGAGGTCCCTGTGTAATTAAATAAGCCGGGCGAAAGTATAATCCGCGGAGGCCCGCTGACGACGACAACGACAACGACGACGACTACCGGTAATTCGCGTCAGCCTTTCCTTCCTTCCTTTCTTTCGCCGGGGCTTTATTATACGCTCGCGGAGGTAAAGCTCACCGCTGCTGCCGCCGCCGCCACAGCCGCGAGAGGGAAATCGATGGAGTAATTCATCCCGGCGTTCAAACAATTAAAATAATTGCGCGCCGTATAATGTCGCTGAAAAGACACTTGGCCTACGCTGCCCGGACGTTTTATCTCGAGCTTAGATTACTTACCGTTTTACTTTCTCTTCTTTCTTTCTTTCTTTCTTTTTTAGGAATAACGCTGTAATTAATGGTTTTGCGCGCGGATACTGATAACTAGTGCAATATTCGTTTGCGAAGATTTAGCGTAATATAGGCTGCTGCAGCCAAAATATGATTAATTACGGTAGAATTATGAAGTAGTTCTCTAGTGCAATAATGCGCTTGTACAAGTATATATACGGGAGTGTTATTAAACGGAATTGTCTGTAGCAGGTATACCATTTAACAAGAGAGTAGCAGAGGTTTATTAGTACTAATTTATTAATACAATACACAATGTTATACGGGATAGAAGTAGTAAAGCTGGTGCTCGTAATAATGCGCGTTTCTACCGCTTTGATCCCCGGTATTGCCTCTTTTTACAAAGATGTATTATATAATATCGTCCCTTAAAACTTTCATTAAGAATAAGGCGGTATTTGATATTAAGCTTTTATAATACTGGTACAGCGCGGCATTTACAGTGTAACGATTTTGAAACATAAAAAAGCTTGAATATCTACTCGAGTTGATGCGTGGGTTCGAGCAACATTTGAACGTTTATAAAAAGAAATTATACATGCCGACAAGCTCGCTATGACTAACGAAAAGTAAGAAACTAGCAAGATTTCGAGAACCCCGAACGTAACAAAAAATCTAACCAGCAGAGTAAGATACTTACTCATCGGTAGCGCAACGCTTTATTTTCGATAGAGTTTCGATCCTCGCTTTCTATATATTTCTCTTTCGTTAGTTCTCCCGCCGCTTTTCCACTCGCTTTAACTTCGTTCATATTTACACGGGCAGTATAAGAGAGAGAGGGAGAAAGAAAGAGTAAATTAAAAGATCCGCTCGAACGCGCGCGGCGCAATTCTTCAGCACACTGGCGAGGAGAGAGAGAGCGCGAAATAGCTCGTGTATACATTGGCCAGCTATAGAGGGTCGGCGAAACGATTCGCGCTCGCGAGAGACGCCGGCTATCATCAAATATTGTGGCAGATGTTCCGATATACAGTAAAACAATTCATCCCTCCCCAAGCCAACGCACACACATACCACATATCGGATGGGGATGGAGGGAAAAATTTAGCTCGGCCGTACAAACCCATCGTACATTTCTGGAGCAATATTTGCTCCGAGAGTTAGGTCAGATACTCGCGGACATTAACAGCCTCGAGCGTTATATGTACATACAGATCTATCCGGCGCTGCGTCAGCGGTGTACGTTGCCCGGCCGCGAAAAATCAACGATAACATTAATAAAAACGGGTGGAGGCGCGTGCACCAGGTCGAGAGAAAATATTTTCCTATTCCACCTACGGACACACACGAGTTCGAGGGAAATAGTATAGAGCTCGCGCTCGCAACATTCGCGAAAGCTATATATCATCTCGTTCATCGGTACATAGTTTTTTATTCATCGAATACGTTTGTTTACACGCCTATTATATATACTTCAAAGAGCGCGCGTGTGTGTATACAAAGAGAGAGAGAGAGAGAGAGATAAAGTATGAGGGGGTTTATATGTCTCGACTCGGATAAACGAGAAATAGCTAGCTCGGCTCTGGTCCTTGAAAAGTTGCGAAGGTGTGGCGGAGGAGGCGGTGGTGGCAGGCCACGGGTGGAGAAGTGAGTGAGAGAGAGAGAGAGAGAGAGAACTACGTGAGGCAAGAGAGAATGAAGTGTGTAAGTACTACAAATAGAAGGAAGAGTATACGAGGGATGGAGAGAGAGCGAGAGAGAAAGAGAGAGAGAGAGAGAGAGAGACGATCGAGGGTCCTCGAGAAGAGCGGATAATTAAATGTAGCTCTTTCCGCGTTTTCGAGCTAGTTCGAGATGTGCGAGGAAGAGAGAGAGAGAGAGATAGAGAGAGAGTAGCCGAACATCTCCGCCCCAAGAACGGAGAGGAAGCTTCGCTTGCTCATTTCCAGCAATAACTGAAGCTCGAGTGCGCGGAGGGGCTGCTGCTGCCGTTGCTGCTGCTGCTGCTGCTGCTAACTCCGTTCTCTCTCTCTCTCGAGTAGCTCTCGCTTCAGCGCCCCGCTTCTCTCACTCTCTCTCTCCCTTTCGCTTCCCTTTGTCTCCCTCGGCAGTGTTTCTTCGCGCATCCTCAGGGTCTTGGCCAACTCGAACCCGCCTCGCCTATACCTTCCGCTCTGTAAACCCTCTCGTTCTCTCTCTCTCTCTCTC
>UELV01182287.1:4680-15923 GCA_900490015.1 Megastigmus stigmatizans
ACCTGAGCGTAGGCCTGGTACAAAAAAGTACATATATACTAAAACTTACACAACTAAATTATAACTAAGATAACTGAACGTTATATATGTTCTATAAAATAATTTCACCACATACTGTCATAAATAAATCTCTAATATTTTATTAATTTTTTATAATACATTCTCTAAACTTTTTCTTTCGAGTGTTTTTATTACATTGCAAGTTCTGTAAATCATTTTCTAGCAAGTTGTATGCTCTAATAGCAACAACGTAGCTATTTTTATTGCTAACCTTTTTACTAATTTTTGGTATTTGAAGATTTTTGTTCCGGGTATTAATTGTTTTTTTTAAATATTTATACCTAAGTTCATCATAATGATATGTAAGAGATTCCAGAATAAACAGTTGTTCGATATTCATTGTACGGCTGATTGTAACAAATTTATTCTTCAATATTATATGCAGAATACGATTTTGTAAATTTTGTAAAGGTCTTAAGGTATTTTTGTATACTCCACCCCAAGCTATAACTCCATAATTTATAATGCTATTGAAAAGCGCATAATATATCATTAACAATGTTTTTGTATCCATAATTTTTACCAACTTGTAAAAAAACAAATAATAAATATTTAACTTTCTTTACATTATTTTCAATATGATTATTCCATTTAACATTATAATCCAAAATTACACCCAAATATTTATAACGTTCAACTCTACAAATCTTCTGATCACCAATTTTTATTTCCAAGTTATTTGGTACACTATCACAATAATTACCAAATGCCATATAGACTGTCTTATTAACATTAAGAGACAACTTGTTTAAAGCTTACCATTCGCTTACATACTCCAATAATTCATATTCCAATAATTTTTAATAATATGAATGAATTATTGGAGTATTTAAGCGAATTTTGTGTATCCATCCATGTATCTCTAGCACACATCAAAGCAGTGTCATCAGCATAAGCAACTATATGCCCTTTAGTTAATATATTCAATAAATCATTTACATATATTATAAATAATAGCGGGCCCAGAATTGAACCTTGCGGAACTCCACAAGTAATATTTTTCTAACACTTATATGATCTTTAATTTTGACTCTTTGCACCCCATTTGTTAAATAACTTTTTACTTAAGCAAGTCGTAAGCATTACCTCTAATTCCGAGGTTATATAATTTATCTAGAAGAATATCATGATTTACGGTATCGAAAGCTTTGGCCAAATCAAGGAACGTGATTATTATAGGATTGCTTTTATCCAAATTCTCATAAATAATTTTAGTTAAAAAGGTCAATGCATCCTTAGTTCCTTTACTTTGTAGAAAAACTAGAAAGTTGACAATTCTCTCATATATCAGCTTTTCAAAGATTTTCGCAATATTAGATATAAGTGATATAGGCCTATAGTTACTTACTTGACTTTTTTCATTTGCTTTGTATACTGAAACGATTTATGCAATTTTAAGTGCTTTCGGCCATATTGAATGCATTATACACTCATTAAATATTTGTGCCAAAGGATCTGCAATATTTTTAGATATTGCTTTAAGAACTTTTGTGCTAATGTTATCTCCTCCACCGGCTTTGTGTTTCATGTTCATTATAATGTTGTTAATTTCAATACAGTTTGTAGGTTTTAAAAAAATTGTATTTGGATTTAGATTTGGGAGAGATATTGTTTTACCCAGTAGTAGTTTGATATTCAGACTTAACTTGTCACCAACACTGCTAAAATAATCATTCATATAGTTAGAAATTTCAACCGGATCTATAATTTTACTGCCCTTTGCATCATTTATATATTTTATTTCACTATTTTTGCTCTTTTTATTTTTGCCAAGTTTTTCGTTAATAACATCCCAAAGACGTTTATTATTTTGTTTGCAAGATTCAATCTTTTTCCTGTCAAATTTGAATTTCGCATCCTTAACAACCTTATTTAGTATTTTTTCATAATTTTTAAAATCATTCTTAAGTTTTTCATTGTTAGACTTAGCTTTCCAAATTTTATAAAGATTTGCTTTAGTTTATAGGAGTTTATTATACCCTTAGAAATCTAGGGTTTTCTGGATTTTGTACTATGTTTTCCATGACTTATTTTGCTTTGTGTTGCCAGATTAATACATATTTGAATTTCAGAAATAATTGCATATATAGCATGTTCTGGATTACTAAAGCTTTTGAATAAATGCCAGTGCTTCTTGTTAGCAATGTTTTCTAAGTGTGAGTAGTTAATTATACTATAGTTTTTACTAGCTTCCTTTTTTATTTCAAAATTATCAATAGTCAGGAATAGAGGGTAATGATCAGTAATTACCTACTGCAACTTATAAGATTTTAGACTATAGTTGTCACCTTTTATAAACAAACTATCGATACATGTTCCTCTGGAGTTGTTACCAGATGGTTTTGTGATACCAATAAAGTATGGGACAAATCCCTTTTCCAAAAAATTATTTAAGAATTCTAAAGTCAGTATATCTTGACTTAGGATATCAATATTAAAATCTCCCACAACACAATGATTTTTAACATTATTTTTTGTTTTCAAAAATTCTTGTAAGCTTAAAACAAATTCAGTTTTAGGTATAGCATGTGACCTATACACCGAAGATACCTCGAAATTTCTATTATTAGATAATCTTAATTTTGTATTTAATACACTTAATTTACCACACTGCAGAATCTCTGTCTCCTCAATAATATTATTCTTTATGTACATCAATACTCCATCAGACCTATTTAACTTACTTTCATTATAATAGTTTTTGTATCCATGTAACCCGTAGTATTCAAAAACATCTAAATTCCAAGTCTCCACACACACAATCATAATAGGCTTAATCTTCAAACTCTGAATAATTAATTGTAGCTTATCAAAATTTGCATTTAGACTGCTAATATTTAAATAAAAAATTAATTTATTACTATTAGTTAAACATTTATTGAGACTTTCAAGATCATCACAAATATATTCATCACGTATAAAGTCAGATAGGTTGATGTTTGTCATTTAATTGTTTGAGGTTTTAGTTGATGCAGTACTTCCAAGTCTGTTTCTTCTTGGTATATCTTCCATGCTGCCTCGAAAGTCCGCTTCTGAATTAACAGATTCCGAGCTGCCAAAGAGTTGAAATGTTGGCATATTTGTCTGTTTTATTACCTCTTGCCCCCTTATATAAGTTAATTTTTAATTTTTAACTTAAGTTTTAATTTTTAAAATTATATATAATAATTAAAATTTTTTTCTTTAAATTTTAAATATTCTTTAATTTCATTATTCATTTTCTTTAATAAGAGGTGATGTTCTTTATCTTTTACTTTTACGCATGCGTCTTGTCTTGGATCCCATTCAAAATATCAACCATTTTAAATAACAATTTTTTTCTATTAAAACATTGTTTAAATTTTCAGTGAGCAATTGTAGTAATTAGTATACAAAAATTTATTTATATTTAAATATACAAAATTGAAAATGATTTGGTAATTTGTTTTTATTTTCAAAATGTATATCTATATGGTAAAAGCCACACTGTTGTTCGCTTAGCTATCTACACTGAAAATAAACAAAATATTGTTTTTGAAGAAAATAAACAAATCCAAGATTTAAAAAATAACCAAAATATTATATAAACGGTAACGAAGGCATTTTCAAATCAGGAGCGAGATGTGATTCGCTCAGCGTGCGAATGAAATAAATATTCAGAATTAAACAAGGGTTACGTGAATAAAATTATAGAAGAAGGAAAAGAAAAAAATCCTGTTTATGTGTTGGAATCCAACGAAATAACGTTTGCTTTTACGGCAATTGGTATAACACTATTGTGTTCACATGAATTAATACGTACCGAGCACCCAAAGCAGTTTTTTTAAGGCCCTGTTGTAGAAGAAATTAGATATTTTCTATTACGAAAATTCAAAATTTATATACGTCGAAAAACACGTTATAGGGCAATTAAAAAGATTATATCACGATATCATTGTACAATAATGAAAATTAGAGAGGAGAATAATATTAAATGGGTTAACTACAGCGACAATCAACAGCACTGGATCTATTTGCTAATCAAATAACTATGAGACATGGGTATACGGGATTAGTAGCAGGAAAAGTAGTACATCTAATGTAATATATGCAAAGAAGAGAGGCATGGACATGCTATCAAGAATTAACAATAACAAAAGATGAAAAGGATTATTTTCTATCGCCGAGAACGCACATTCTAAAACAATTCGGTACTGAAACAATATGTAAGCTGCTGATTCCACCTATGTTTTACTTGGAGTATATTGGTGTCTTGTGCGACGACAAGCTTACATATTCGCGCGCAGTCGCCAAAATCGAACCGGACAAGTAGGACCCACTGAGAGAGCGAGCGAATTCGTGCACACAGTGGAACCAGCGTTGCCTAGCAACGCTGGTGACGTCATGCCGCTACCCATCACCGCCGATTTGAGAGCCTTTATAACCGGGCGTAAGCTCGCAAATCGGCAGTATTCGTTTAGTATTTCAGGCGTTCAAGGAGCTTCTTCACGCTTGAAACTCTAAGAGGTTAATTGAATGGATTATCTGGTGCTCCAGTAGCCGATTCGAGAGACCCGGACGAAATATGGTTATGCTCCCCGTTAAGTCGTCACCCAGGCGCTCCTAGTAACGACGTATCGACGGACCCCATTGTTTCTCTTGCGTCTAAGGTGCTCCTTGGCCCAACCGGAACATTGGGTAATATGACACACTCCCACTAAATCGTCAGTCATTCTGCTATACTTTGGCACTCCAGGTAGTGCACAGTGACCGACATGGCAAACTCGATCCTTCTACCTCTGGCGCTCCAGGAACCATCCGAGTGGAAATCCGAGTAGTGTCGGTTACTGATACACCGTGTCCCAATTATGGAATTCACCTATATTCGGCTCCAGAAGCCTTCAGCAAGTATGTGTAGCTCAGTCTCGCTTCGATATCACGCCGCGATCGCATAAAAAAACAATAATTATAAAAGACAAACCGAGAATCGCCGATACTAAAGACTCGTTCTGTTAAAATTACAGGAGAAGAAGGATGGCAGGTGGACGCAGGTGGATTTCCCCAATGAAATGAATGCCGTGGTTTGGTCGTTGTATTTATTTCCTTTTGTTTCCGCTATCTACACTAGGCTAGATTGAGCCAGCGGCGATCCTCGCCTCGATTACAATGGCTTCGGCTCTGTATCTGCGACTGCCGAGCGCGACCTCTCGCTCGCGAGCGGCGCTTCGCGAATACCGCGAAGCGAGGCGGCGGTTAGAGTTCCTGGAACCGCGAGTCCTGACGATTTAAACAATCCGCCCGCCTCGTTCCTTGAACGATGACTTTGGGATAGCCGCCCGCCGTCGTAGGCTCCCTTAAGCGTCTTCGGCTGGGACGGTCGGAGGCGAGGGGAACGTCACCGGAATTGGAGACAGCTTGGAAATAGGGCGTACGTACTCGCCGAAAGCTGTCCGGACGGAGGCAACTCGGACGTGTCCATCACTGCCTGGGTGGATCTGCTGAACTCGTGCGAGGGGCCACTGACCACTGGATCTCAGCAGGCTCGGATCGACAATGACGACAAGGTCCCCCACTTGCAAGTCGGCACGTCGCTCGGTCCACTTGTGCCGCTGCTGAAGAGTGTTGAGGTACTCTCGACTCCAGCGGTTCCAGAAAGAGTCCCGCAGCCCCTTGACGAGCGCCCAGTGGGAGAGCTGGTCCAATTCGGTTGTCACTGAGGCTGGGTCGGGTACGGAGTTGATTGGACCTCCGATGAGGAAGTGGCCGGGCGTGAGGACGTCGACATCATCGATTTCCCCGGTAAGAGGGGTGAGTGGCCTGCCGTTGAGAAGGGCCTCGATGCTGACCAACAGCGTGACGAACTCCTCGAACGTGAGATTCTGTGGCCCGAGAACTCGCTTGAGGTGACTCTTCACTGATTTCACCCCGGCCTCCCACAGACCGCCGAAGTGTGGGGCGCCAGGTGGGATGAAGTGCCAAGCGATGCCCGAGGCAGCGAGGGACCCCGCGACGAGATCCCAGTCGAGTTCCGCTTGACGGAGTGCATTGCGAAGTTCGACGTCGGCACGATGGAAGTAGGTCGCGTTGTCACTCCAGATTTCGATGGGCTTACCTCGTCGGCCACAGAATCGGGTCAAGGCGCCCAACAAGCTCTGGGTTGTAAGGTCGCCGACCAACTCGAGATGCAGGGCCTTGGTCGCGAGGCACACGAAAACGGCGATGTAGGCCTTGGTTTTCCGGATTCCACGCCCTTTGGAGGCCAAGATGTACACAGGGCCGGCGTAATCCACTCCGGTGCGACTGAAAGCTTGAGAGGGAGTCACTCGCGCTCGGGGAAGAGCAGCCATAATTTGTGTCATAGGTCGCGCGTGCGCGCGCGCACATGAGACGCAGCGCCTGATGAAGGCTCGAACGCGCGACGGGCCGCTCATGATCCAAGCTCGCTTGATCACATTGACGTATGTCGATCGGAATCCTCCATGCAGCGCGCGACAGTGTGCCCAGGCGATGATTAGCGTGGTGAGGTGACATTTCCCACTCAAGACGGGAGGATGCCGCTCATGGTAGGGAAGAGAAGCAGCTTGCAGATGGTCGCCCGCCCTGAGGAGTCCCGTGGAGTCTAGGAATACGTCCAGTTTCTTCAATGGATGCTTCGCCGGGAGCTGGTGACCGAGGCGCAGCTCGCGGAGTTCAGCGGGGAAGGCCCGCGATTGGCTGAATCTCACGCAGGCATCGAAGGCTTCACTGAGCCCAGTCGCATCCATCGGAGCCAAAACTGGAATGCAAGGGCCGCGCGATTGTCGCTGTTGGACCCAACGTCGAAGGCGAACCCAGAATCGAAGAAGCCGAGAGAGATCTGAGAACTTCTCCAAGAAGGCTGGGCGGTCCACTTGTGTCACATGGCAAGCACCGGTTCCTCCGCAAGCCTGGGATGAGCGGTGTGAAGAGCCAGGCTCGTTAGAAGGCCATGAGCTGGGTGCCTCGGAAAGCCAGGGGGGTCCGTTCCACCACGGCTGATGCGACCTGAGTTGCTCCGCATCCATTCCTCGTGAAGCGGCGTCTGCCGGATTTGAGAGCGTGGGGACGTGCCTCCAGATGTGCGACGGTAGGAGTTCTTGAAGGTGGCCCACGTAATTGTCGACGAGTGAGTTGCCCGTTGGCTCAGACGAGTGTATCCACTGCAACACGATCTGAGCGTCGCTCCACGCGAAGCACTTCTCGGTGGGCACGCCGAGTTCCTGTGCGACCATACTGAGCAGGCGGGCAGCGAGTACTGCGGCCTTGAGTTCGAGCCGTGGGATGGTCAGACGAGGTGTCGGTGTCGAGGCTGGCTTGAGGGTGCGAATGGGGGCGAGCTTCGTCTTCGCTACGAGCAGATGGACTCGCACAGGGCCCACTGCCGGTAGGGTGCGGATGTACACTACGCCCCCGATCGCTCGGCGGCTGGCATCCGAGAATGCGTGCAGCTGGATGTCCGTCGACGGGGCAGTGTGGATCCATCGAGGAAGCGAAATGTCGTTGATTGCGGTCAAGCCGGCGGAGAAGTCGTCCCACCGGTTGGACATCGAGGATGGAATAGGCTCGTCCCAATCGAGTCCAGCTCGCCAGAGATCCTGTAGTAACAGTTTAGCCACAAGAAGAGCGGGTGCGAGCCAGCCGCATGGATCGAAGCAGCTGGCAACGGCCGCCAGAATCATCCAATTCGGTCACAGGCCCTTTGTAGCTCAGTTGCCGCCATGTCGGCCGTAAAAGTTCGATCTCAGGAAGGTCACAGAGGAGGTCTGGTGAGTTGGAGACCCATTTTCTCAAGGGAAACCCTCCAGCAGCCGTGAGTTGGATGAGCTGGTTGCGAAGGAGTCTGGCCGATTCGATGTCGTCGGTACCAGTCAGAATGTCGTCGGCATATCGATCCTCCATGAGAGTGGCCGCGGCTACAGGCCAAGCAGGACCATGGTCCACACACAGTTGCTTAATGGTGCGCAACGACAGGTACGGTGCACAGGCTTCGCCATAAGTCACGGTGAGCAGTTGATAATGAACCGCAGGCTCGTCACTGGCACGGCTCCAGAGAATGCGCTGCAGGTCCACATCCCTTTCATCAACCCAAATCTGCCGGTACATCATTTGGATGTCCGCGCAGAATGCTACCCTGTGTCTTCTCCACCGAGTGAGCACGTGTGCCAGATGGGATTGCAATTTCGGTCCGACATGCAGCGCGTCATTGAGGCTGAACCCGGTGGACGTTGGCCGGGAGGCATTGAACACCACCCTGAGCTTCTGGCCTTGATCGCCGTGTTGCCAAATCCCGTGGTGGGGGATATAATGAGCTGTGTGACTGGGGTAGTCGAGTTCCTCAGAGGACAGCGCTCTCATATGGCCGAGCCGGGCGTACTCGTGCATGAACTGCCGATATTCTCGAGCCATCTCAACATCCTTGTCGAGGCGACGATGTAGTGAGCCTAAAGCAGCTCGAGCACCGGGGAGACTCTCACCCAGCAACTCCAGTCCTCCTGGTTTCAATGGGAGTCGGACAATATACCGGCCATCCTTGGCGCGACGATGGTCCGAGAACGAGAGCTCGCACTCGTCAGCGATGAGCGATCGTCGTGGAATCTGGGGAACAGCCTCAAATTCCCAGAACCGCTGCAGGAGAGAGATCAAGTTCCAATGCCACGGCGGATCTGCATTGTCGACGAGCGTTGGACATGAAGCTGCAACTTGATCCCGAGGACCGGCCGAATAGCCGGTGAGAACCCATCCGACTGCTGTGCACTGTGCAACGATCCCGTCTCTGGTGATCATGCCGGGACGCACGAGCCGCCCCCATGTGCGTGCGCCGATGAGAAGATCGATGGACCGGGGCGTTCCAAAGTGAGGGTCGGCGAGCTCCAATGACTGCCATTCACTGATGACGAGTGGATCGAGCGCGGCCGTTGGAGTAGTCAAGCCGAGCCGTCGGACACAGTGGAATTCGAGAGTGATGGGGCTCGATTCGTCCGCCATGTAGAGTTGGAGTTGCGTCTTCATTCGTGCTTCTCCGACGATCGCACCTCCGACTCCGCTTATCGAGAGAGACACAGGCTCGAGAGAAGCGCCGAGGCGGCGGGCCACGCTGATCGAGGTGAGGGTAATCTCGGAGCAGGGGTCCAGCAGAGCCCGGAGCGACAATGAGCGTCCACGCCCGGTCCCGAGTTGCACCATTGCAGTTGGAAGCACCGACAGTCACGACGTGGAGGCAGCTGGTTGGCCCGCGTTGTCCAGGCGAGTGAAAGCCGCTGGGTCCGGATCGTCATCGCGACGTTTCTTTGGAGGGACGATCGGCGGGCTGGCTGGAGAGGGAGCTGCGGTTGCACGCTTCCGCTCCGCTAGATGAAGCAGGGTGTGATGAGTACCTTGACAGACGTAGCACACCGATGGGGACGGGCACGATGAAGTCGAGTGGCCAGGTCGCAGACAGTTGATGCAGAGGCCCTCCCGCGCTGCGAGCTCCAATCTGCCTCTCGGATCCAACCTCAGGAACTGACTGCAACGACCGGTGTAGTGTTGCCCTTTGCATTGGGCGCACGTTTGAAACGTGCGCCGAGCAGAGAAGGTGTTGAAGCTGCGTGGGCGCGGTTGTGCTGCCGCAACTCTGCTCGTGGAGGCGCGAGGCTGCCGCAAACTTTCAATGGAGGAGAGCGAGCGACAGCGGCTGCGCATGAAAGTTGCGAGGGCTTGGAACGTGGCCATGTGGACTGAAGCAGAAGGCGAAGCGGCATCCAAGCGTTCCAGTTCATCCTCCCAGGCTCGTCGCGTCGTAGGGTCCATAGCAGTGGTTGCGATGGAGACTAGCCAGTCATCCCAATTGTCGACTGGACGATCCAAAGTCCGCAGCTGGTCGCGATGTCGCTCGAGGGTATCGAGTAGCCCTTGCAGACCTACGCCAGTCTCGTCGCGTAGGGGCTTGATGTTGCGCAGCGCTAGTATGTGGTCGTGCACCAGCAGGCGGCGATGCTCGTAGCGCGCCTCTAGGAGCGTCCATGCCGTGATATAGTTGGTGCCGACGATCTGGAGTGTGTCGAGGGCAGCTCTGGCGTCACCTTGGACGTAGCTTTTGAGGTAGAAAAGCCGCTGAACGTCGCTGAGGTGTTCATCGTCGTGGATCAAGGCGCGGAACAAGTCACGGAAAGACTCCCAGTCCTCTCGTCGTCCTGAGAAAACTGGAATGTTGATTGGAGGGAGGCGCGCTCGGCTAGCAGCGGGGGCTGCCACGGCCGGTCGAGCTTGATCCGTGGCTGGCAGCACTTGCCCAGAGTGCTCCGGTTGAGGAGTGATCCGGGTGCGAGCGTCGTACAGCAGCGACCTGGCTCTGACATAGTCGTTCTTCATCGCCGTGTACGCGTTGTCTCGATGATACTCGCAGTCGCCGGGCGGCAACTGAAGGAGACCCAGATGGTTCTGCTGGAAGTCCAACCAGTATTGACTTAACATCTCGAGACGAACGTCGATGAGTCCAACGGTCCAGTCGGTCGTCGGTGTAGCCAATACGTCGGTGGCGAAACGATGAAAGACGTCCATCAAACCCAGCTGGATAGTGAGGAGGTCCACTCCGTCGTGTTGCCTGTCAGGAGGGTTGGCGGAGTCAGAATGTATGAGAGACTCTCCGGGCCGAGATCGCCCGCCGCGCGAAGAGTCAGAGAAGAGCATGAAGACGCGTGTGGCTTCCTGTCGCGGAGAGTTAAGAAAAGGAGAGCGAGAGAGAGAGAGAGAGCGACCGTGCGCGCGCCCGCTTGTCATGGAAGTCGAGAGGAACGGATAGAGAGAGAGAGAGCGAGAGAGACAGAGAGCGACCATGCGCGCGCCCGCCTGTCATGGAAGTCGAGAGGAACGGATAGAGAGAGAGATAGATAGATAGATAGATAGCACTTTATTCCGTTCCAAGAACAAAAAATAATAATACAATTACAAGAATAGTACAATACTTCCATGGTCAATATATACAATAGAATATATCACAGTCAGAATCAATATTACAAACATCAGTCTTTAGCTATCATTATTATACATATATACTCACACACTTAACAGATAATATTTACAAAAGGTAAATCGGTCTAGTTAATGAATCCCAGTGTGCGCAACAGAGCAACTAAGCATCCAGGTCAAGGAGGTATTGATAGACCGCCGTTTTGAATCTGCGCAAAGATGGTAAAAATCGCAGATGATCAGGGAGTGAGTTCCAAAGG
>UELV01182290.1:6818-29529 GCA_900490015.1 Megastigmus stigmatizans
TTTCCATTCTTATGAAGAAGTCAAAGAATGGATCGATTTGTGGATCGCCTCAAAAGACGCATCGTTTTTTCGAGATGGTATCCGACAATTGCCCGAAAGATGGCAAAAAGTAGTGGCTAGTGACGGACAGTACTTTGAATCATAAACAGCTAATCACTTTTTCAGAATAAAGCCTGAAATTTTCGAAAAAATCGGCGGAAGCAAAGTTGTGCACCTAATATCATTCGTATTCATTGAGTAAGGCAGTCCTATACGGAGCATCTTACCGGAGCACCGTACTTGAAAGTATTGTAGAATAAGTTACTGAGATGCATAATATTTTGGCGCGTTTTATTTTAATTCATTTACTATTTCAGGTGAATCTGTTAACAACAAAATATTTTAGTATCTTGTGATAATATTTAAAGATAAGATTCAAATCGTTATTAAAAAAAAACTCATTATTTTCACTTTATATTTATTTACAGTTCGGAACAATTACATTTGCAGGTTTGACGACAACCTGAATATTTATTTGGATTATTTGGGCTTAGTTAATATTTTTATTAATATAATAAATGTTGATGTACGTCTTTATTTCTAGCGCCTTATTCATTCATAAAAAATAATTTATTCACTTGATTATATTATTTAACTATAGACAGTCCGGTTAAAATATTACAAAATATATCGAGTTATAATTAATATTACAATTGTGGTTTTCACTTCTAGAAATTTCAAATGAAAACCACGTGCATTCATTGCCTTGATCTTTTAAGTGAAATTCCACTAATTCAATTACTTGGTATCTTATTACTAATTCATATAGTGAATATTCACTGGATTCGCAGTGACCTGATTCTCAGTATTAAAAAAACTAAAGATCAGTGAATTTTCACTGTTTCGAATTTAGAGAGTATTTAATCGTCGACGGTGATCTTTTTTTTTTATGTATAGTATAGAGTGTAAAGCTTGTATTTATATTTATTGTAGAAATTATGAGGCCATAACATATAAAGTGTTGATATAGTGATGAAACAGTTCAAACACGTTTGGGAGCTGTCCACATGAAAAATAATTAATCTTCTCCACAAGTAGTGTGAAGCGCGGCTCTATTATTAAAAATTCAAATATTTATAGATGCGGATTCCTTTTGTGTCATTCGCGGCGGCGACATTCGAAATTATACTCGGATCGCTTATGCGTGACGCAAAACTTTGCTAAACCGCGAAAAGCCATAAATTCTGGAAAATTCATTCGAAGGGAATATAAATACATTCTCGTCGCCGACGAAAAAATAAAAAAAGTACGAAAGACCATTTCAAAAATGTGAAGAGCATCGACTAATCTCCAAGCGCGAAGCTCGGCGTATATCAAAACCATTGTCAGAAGCGAAGAGAGAGAGAGAGAGAGAGAGAGAACGGAAACTTCGTGGAGCAGTAAACCTTATATTCCGGCAACGAGAGAAAGAGAGAGAGTGAGAGGGGGGGAACCAGGCATAAATCAAGTTTTTCATAAAGGAATCGTCGATTTCGGCGCATTAAGCGAAACTACACGCGCGCGGACTTTCGCGAGAGAGCGGAGGATTGTAATGCGGATGCGCGCGTCCATCCGTCATTCTTCGGTGGCAGGGTCGACAGGGCGAACCAGCGAGAAAGAGAGAGAGAGGGGGGGAGAGACACTGCCCGAGTCGTAGGGTGGCAGGCGAGGGGGAGGAGGAGGAGAGAAAAGGCAAAAAGGGGGCGGGCCTCCGGAGGTTTTATGAGATATGAAAATGAGGACGGCCGGTAATAAAAGTGATGTACGGGGCTCCTCTGAGTCGTTCCTGAAGGCGCCACGAGTCACTCGTCAGGTTTATGCGGAGACGTCCATCATTCGCTTTGACGGGCTTCATTGCCTCCTAGCGGCGCAAAGGAACGAAAAGGGGAGAGAGAGAGAGAGAGAGAGAGAGAGAGAGAGAGAGTGAGAGCGTGTGTAAAAGAGTCGAAAAGGAAGAGAGAAGAAACGAACCCCGATTCGCGCTCGCGCGTTTTGGCATTCATCTTTCTCACCCCTCTGCCGTTCGCGCATATACTTTTTCGTCGCTTCCAATGTTCTCTTCGGCTTTTCTTTTGAATTTAAATGGCGTGAAAGTTCATACTTAAAGTATTATACCCTTTGGGCTTCCTTTTAATGCTTTCGTTTTGGTATCCCGTTATAATGTACACTTGCGCCAAGCTACAGACGAATTGTTTATAACTACTTATTTATGCTTTATTGTAAATTTACTTGATCTATGCTTCTTTTATAGTTGGCGTTCCACGACATGTATCATTATACTAAATTCAAAAAATAAAAAGTCGTCATTCACGTAGATATTCTGTTCTTTCAAGTGAGCATTAACGAATCGGAGCCACATAAACTGTTTCGAAATATTTTTCAAAAACTTTTTAACTCAATTTAATTTCATTAGATTCAATTTTACATGCAATTATTTACTGCCTTAATTTATTGTATTCTTTACGAGAAATACGTAAATTAAATGATTAAAAAATACTACGCATCGTGTAATTAAAATGAAACATAATTTAGTTATACGTGATACATGAACATTTTGTTTAAGGATTTGTATAGTTCGAAGTACTTAATTTGCTTCACATATATGTATTGCACGAAGATACACGAAGATTTAAAAAAGCAATTGTAGATATTTAAATAATGTAGTTCCTTTATACGAAAAATGACTATTTCAATGCCAAAAATTTTACGCTTTTAACTATAAAACTTGCATAAATTTACTTTTACCAAAATGCACTTTAAGCCCCGAAGAAACCCCATAAAATATTTAATGCACATTAGGCACATCTTATACGAAAAGACCGAAGCACAGCGTTTATATATATTTCAGCACATAAAAGTACAAACTCAAAGTACATTAATACCATTGATTCACACACTATGAGAAGAAGTACCTTGAGGCTTTTGCGTTTTCTCTGCCCGTGTAATTGCATCCGAAGCAAGTATATCTGCATGTGCGTGCGATCTTACACCCGTATAATGCAAAAGTTGAGGAGCGGCGTCGCGCCTTGTAGAAAACTGCAAATCACGCGAAATTATGGTCCGAAACTTGTTCGCTCGACCATCTTCGCGATAACGATCTCCTTGCTCTTCGTCGCGGATACGGTAAGTACGAAAAATCAAGGTAGGTGATGACACCGAAATGATACTGTCAAGGGATGTCTGTATGTAGAAGACCGACGTGGATTAAATTGTTCTTGAGAGCCGATCGAAAAATGGCCAAAATAATGAAAGGTATATAGGTATGGCTTTTTGGCGTTCGATGAGCAGTAAATTTTTTAATGCGTAAAAAGTAACGGCGATCTCTTAACGAGTATACCCGTTGCTGTGTTTCCCTCTCGTTCTTTTTTTTTCAACTTCATCGGCTGACATATGCACGAACGCCGGTAATTAAGATTTTAATGTAAGGTAGACCGTAAGTTTTATGGGATTCATAAATTGCAGAATGATAAATTAGTATTTTTATTGACAACGTCTGCAGTTTACTACATTCTTGATTAGTTCTCTTTTTAGAGATTTTTTTATATTATAATAAATATAATTATTTGGTAAATGGAATTGAAGAGCACTTTTGAATTTTTGTAACTTTCTTTAATTAAAGGGATGCGTTATAGTCGGAAAAATTCCTACTTTACCGGTTTCTGCATTTAACGAAATACTGTATCTATAAAACTTACCTTTAAAAAGGTAAAAAATATGGTAAGTGTGATTTTTCTTTCCTAGCATAATTAATGAAATGACAGATACCAATGTGTATATATATATTAGAATGAAAGCTAATTTAATACTGGATCGATTAGTACTTTAGGACCCCAAGGTTGACGACCGTTTTTAAAAGTTATTATCACGAGATTGCTCCCTACATTTTTTCTATATAATATTAAGATCTAAAATTTTAAACACACATTTATAAGACGTCAATAAACAATAGCATATCAAAAAAATTTGGAATTTCGAAAATTCATAACAGACTTTAGTCGTTTGAAGTTTGGTTTTTTAGGTTAGAATTTTTTTCAACTAAACAAAAACACTTTTTTACTCATAACAATATACGTGGGAAACTAGAAGACTCGAAAAATCTCCTTGAATTTTTTGGAAATATTTTGCTAAATATTCTTTGAGCATCAGTGAGTTGGACGCAGCTTGATGCTCTGTAGTATCGTGCCCCCAACTCGATACGGCACCTAACGCCGAAGCCTCCTTAAATTAAAATAGTGTGTAGTAGTGTAAATTTGCCTACACCTAACCACAGCGCTCTCCGCTGAGGTGCTGAATTACTTTAAATTTTGCCACGACATTTCGTACGGTGGAGGTCAATGGCACTCTAAATCACACTTCATTTCTCCTATGTATATGCGACGTATACCCAAGCCCATTCGACGGATTAGCATAACCTTCTTTTGACACATAGTCTGATCATAATTGCAACAGACCATGCTTCTCTGTCATTGGTATATTATCTAGAAGTTTTAAACGTGCCAGAATACGTACGCACAATAAGTTTTCTACACCACACAATCTCTAACTTAATCTTCGTCTATGTGGCAACATCTATATGGTATCGAATGCAGAGAAAAATTAAAAATAAGTTTTTAATTTAATTCCAAAATGAATAAGATTCGGACACTTAATACGCACTCATAGAATTTTCCAATGACAAGGAATAATGTATTTTGAAATAGAAAAATCGTAGTAGCATAGAAAACCCATCACTGTCTGCACATATAAATACATACACAATATACTTCCTCTCTATAGTCTCGCCCAATTCTTCTTCGAGACTACTCATAGTTATAGCTAGTTTCTATAGTTAGCTAAAAAAATTGTTTCTAGGCAATTTACTATAAAATTTATTAGTAAAATTCTTGCATCAGTGGATTAAAACATACGGATTTCATTTGCCATACTTTGGCTATAAATAGAAGAATTTGTTCATTGCATATTTCCCTCACCTTTTGCCTTCTTATCTGGGTTACTGCTGGTTTAGTAATTTCAAAATATATCTTTTGTACCTTCGTAAGTATGGAATGTTGCAAAGCACCTCCCCATTTTCTTCATAAACTTTGCCTATGCCATCTACATAGCCTAAGGCAGTGAACTTTTCAAGCAGTATTCCTTAAACGTCTGTATAGTCAAATAGTGTCGCGATTTCACCAAGGTGTGACTATTCTCACTAACGTTAAGAGACTTTTAAGATTCGATGTGAAACAAATATTTAAATAAAGTAAGTGATATTACATAGCTTAAGAGAAATAATATTCTAAACTTAGCGTACGCGTTGTTCGAGATATAGAGCATTATGTGAAATTATTGATATTTTTTATTTAACTCTATCTTAAAGGGGATGTTGGAGCAAAAGCTTAGGTAATTCAACACCTCAGTCGAGGACGCTGTTGAGAAAGGAGAGTTAAATTCTCTAGTCATTGCACCTAATAGGAATCGTTCTAAAAGGCCCAGGCTATTATAATAGAAAATGCGAACCTTTTTCTAAATTTTGGAACCAGTGAGATATGAGCTGACCACTTGTCATGCAATTTGACATATTATTTTTTGAAATTGCTTGCGTCGTTCTTTTGTTATTTTATATTTTTTGAGAAATTAACAATATTATGAAAAAATCGGTTTCCTATGGGATTAGATAACAGGTGTAAAACTGTTCAAATTTTTTCAAAATTTTATATATAAATAGAATTTTTGTACCGACAAAAATTTAGACTAATGACAAATTCGAAATATGCAAAAATAATGAAATACTCCGTACCGCACTTATTTAACTCTAATGTAGAGTTTATGGTTATTGAAATTCAACGCATGAAAACTTCGAGAAAATTGTATTAATAGAATATATAATTAGATAAGACTAATATAAGCCTAACTGGAAATATATACAATCCGATTTGGACGGCTCAACTCTGTGTTGGACCTCAGAGTCTTCCGAGTTCGAGTTCGCTCACCTCGTATGTTCTCGGTCATCCTCGGATTCCAAACCGTGATTAAAGCGCACCTGAGCCGAACTATAAAGGCTCCGTTCCCGCTGTCAACATCGCATTGACGACTTGCCGACTGCTATTGATGCTCCGTAGTAGCGCCCCCAGCTTGATACGGCACCCACCAATAGAGCTACCATAAGAGGCGTCCAATCATCATTTAGCTCCAAGAGAATAAGTTTCATTGGAACGAATTTGAAAAATGGATATTTGATTTCTGGACCTACATAACATTGCGAATAAAAAGATAAATTATTTATGAAATATAATCATACGAAAAAAAATGAAATCTATTAAATTTATTTTTTGAGCTTAACGGTAACCAGCTCCAAGCATGTAATATCGGCATAAACATGTAGTAACCAGAATGCGTGAAAAAAAGTTGCAAGCTATCATACGAGAACTTCAGGCTAAAGTTGGTTTGGTGATCATTACCTAACAGAATTATCATTACATAACTGGTCAAGACCTAGTTTCAAGTAGGGATACACTGCGCGGGTCCCGTCGCGGACGTTTTTCCCCCTCTTTTTTTTATCGAGAATGTAAAAACGTAACAATTTTATGTTTATGCAAATCTTTCTTGAATCGAAATATTTTGACATTTTCGAAATCATGTTTAATATTTTAATACCTTTCAAAAATATTTTTGAATTATATTAATTCTGATCTAATATTTGTTTTGCTGAATCGGTTTAAAATATGTTAAAAAGCATTTGTAATATGTTATTACTTAAAATAAAGGTGCGCCAAGTTACCCACGGCTTCATATTGCCCTACCCCCTACATTTAAAGAATGGTGTAAAATTCCCAGAATTAATTTATAGCATTAATTTATTTAAATTATTAACACATGTTTTAAATCTAATTAAAAACGCTTTTAAATTAAATTTAAAATACAATTAAATGACGAATGTAAATTTTAATTTGTAATTAAGTGAAATAATTAGATTTAAAGGCGAAAGTTGATGAAGTTTGATTCATGAATGTTACATATTTACACACATAAATCTAATATTAACCGACAAACAGACATGCAGTTCTTAAAACAGGCATACAAAGTAGCTATAGACAATATTAGTTCAGAGAGTTAATACAGCATAGTCAGTTTCCTTTAGCCTTTTGTAATTGTATATATACATGTATGTTTTCTTCTATCACAATTCTGATTGTTATTGTTATGTTGGTTTGATTCAAATTTTCGTAACGTTTGGGTTCAGTCTTAGCTCAATCTCATTTTGACTAACATCTATTTCTGAGATGCATTATTTAATTTTGATTTTTAAATGTGACTTGTCCAAAAGAACTTTTTATGATAAATAAATTTTAAATTAAAACTGTAAAGTAGTGCTCGTCTTTCGTTTTATTAAACTTATATTTTTTATAGATTGTGACAGTTGTGACAGTTCATAATTTTACTAAGTGTTATAGGAATATTATAAGAATATTGTGGAGGAGTTTTATAAGAATATTGTGGTGAGTTCTTCTCTCTCCTCTAAATATGTATATAATTACTTGTGTAGCCCTGAAGATGACCATACACGAAATGGTCGAAACGTTGGCAAAAATTTAAATAAATTGGCTCGTCAAAATTAAGATTGGTGTTGTTGTTTCACTTAGTTATAAAGTTTTACGAGCAATTAACATTTATTAATCTAACATCTTATCATGTAAACAATTGCATACATTTAAAAAAAAAATGTAATTAAAGCTGTATAAGCATTGTACAAGGCTTCCTTTGATTAGTACAAAAAATATAATAATGTTACAGATTCAACCGAAAAGTTAAATAATATATAATTTGTGATGGGTAATAAAGACGTTATCAATTTGGACAAATTTTTTAAATCGATCAAGGAAAATCACAATGACAAGGTGATGTATTACCTAAATCATGACTCACAGCTGACTAACATCGACAGCTGTGATATCCATGGAAACAGTGTCATGCACTATGCTGTTTCAGGGGATAACGAATCGAACTGTGTAAAGATGATGAAGCTTCTTGTTAATCATGGCGCTGATATTGACTACGCGAATGACAATGGTACCCGACCTTGGAACTTAGCCTTCAAGTATAAACGATTCAAATGCCTCGAATTTCTATTGAAATTTGGGGTTCGTATTAGTATTGATGGTTATGGCGAACTTTTAAAAAACTTACCTAAAAATATTTTGGACATGATCTACGATAATACCAATGTGAACGAAGTATTCGACTCAGGCTTTTCTCCACTTCACCAGGCCGTCAAACTCAACGATATAAGATCAGTAAGGATTTTTTTGGAAAAAGGAGCTGATGTCAACTACCAAGAAACTCGTGAAGGAACCACTCCTTTACATTGGGTCTCGTCAGCTAAATGTTTGGAACTTCTGCTACAGTATGGAGCCAAACCTAATGTGAAAAGCAATCAAGGCGTTACGTTGTTGATTAATATCTGTCGAACAATCGGTCCAAACAACAGGGAGGCTCGAAGAGAGAAGGAACGTATGATCGAACTGCTCCTGGAAACTAATTCTGATGTTAAAGATGTTTTAAGGTATTCCATCTGTGTACTTCTTCACGGGGAAAGAAAGTGGGACAATAAAAGTGAGTTGAGAATATTGGTCAAGCAAATGGCGAGATTGGAGCACAAATATCATTTTTTAGCTAAGAACGAAAATCTGCTATCCATACTAAGCGGTCAAGCCATCCATTTTAAAGATTACTATTTAAGATGCTTGGAGGAGACAGATGCAATGCGCAAAGAAATTATTTTAAATGATATCAATTACTTTGATATCTTGACAAAAGATATGAAACAATTAATGGCTTTGACAAGAAATATAGATCTGTTTAAAGAGTACCAAAGAACGAGGCACAAAAGAATAGTAATGTATCGAATTTATCATAATACGACGCAGAGACGTATGGTTGATGCAATTAAAAAAAACCGAGCAATGAGAGCTGCGGCGCATGGCTTGTATAAGATATCGAAATGCTTGGGGCCTCAAAATCTTGACACACACCTGATTCTCCAATTTCTACATGTTGACGATTGGATGAACTTAGCTGCTCTTTAGAAGAAAGCAGCGATTGCTGTCATTAAATAACTATATTTTAGCGAGCATTTTTAGTCAAACTCTTCATTTAAATTATGGTGGCATTTAAAAATTGAAATTTAAGAAATCATCGACAAATGTAAGTAACTGAATTAATATCAAGATGGACAAGTACAGAGGTACCTACCGAGATGTTCAACTATATGCTGATGTAGTCGACGAGCTTGAAATTTCGCCGTCACTAGTACGCCACGGAACGCACTAAGTAGAAGCAGCGAAAAATCTACAAGGCGAGCGACCGCGAATACTAGCACCTATATAAGCCGAAAGCGACCATTTAATAAAGTTAATAATATTATTCCAAAGAAACGCACACGTTTCGCGCCGAAAGAAAAAAGTTAATTCGATTATGTTAATTACCACGTTGATATAAGCGATTTAGAATATAAATATTCACTTGATAATTTTAATAGACGTATTCATTATGACAATTTTGAAGATAGTCGCCGGCATAACAATAACATTCAACTATAAAGTACTGCGTGCGGTACTGAAAATCGCGAAAATGTTAATTCGCTTACCGTAGGTAACGGTTCTGATGATATTATATAAACGTTGCAAAGGAGATTTGAAATTCCAAATTTATTTTAGGAAAAATTATTCGCGAGATCAATGAAATCACTCAAAAATAACCTCAAATCTTTACACAGTCCTGAAGTAATTGACAATTTAATTAAAAAGATGCCAGACTGAATCTACCGCGGTTACATTAAGTACGTGGTTGACGAAGGCAGAGTTAAATGTGATTTAAAGAAAATAGCCAATTTTTTATTTAAACTTATTACTTATGAAATTAAAGATTTATCGAATCGAGCAAAGAATATTCTTAATAAGCGAAAGACCGTATGCGTGATTGAAAACAGCGAGAATATTAATAAAAGCTCTATAAATTTATACTGCGTTCATCGAAAAAATCACACTATTGTTCATTGCCGTGAATTAAGAAGCACCTCTTAGTTTACGTTGGAAGATATTAAAATCGAAACGTTTATGTTTCAATTGCCTTGGGCGGTCACTTGCGTAAATCTTGCAAAAAGGAAGTGTGTGGAAAATGTGGTCACAGATCACATAAGCTTCTTCATCCCACTTCAAAGTAACTAAAATTTTGAATTATTGTCAAATACAACTATAAAGTTATTTAGATAAAAATATTTAAAGTTTTAACAAAACTTTTACAATATAAAGAGATTAAGTAGAATCATATTGTGTACTAAAGTTTAGAAGAAATTTCTAAAAAATTTATATTAAACATACTGAAATTATTTTTTCTTAAATTTAATTAAAATATTTGAAGAATAGGGTTATGACAGGTTAGGGGAAAGCGGAGTATAAACGATCAGGTTGATAAGTTGGTCAACCCACTTTTTCCAATTTAGAATAATTATTATTGATTAAAATTTATAAATAATATACAGAAATATCTAAACTTCCTTTATAGTAAATACCAAAGAGAAATACTTTTGTTTTGATTCAATGTATTAACAGATAGTTTAGTCATTACGTTCGTGCTCATCGTAATTATTTAAGTGTTGTTTATATATAAGTTTAGTATATTTAAAATGGTTAGAGCATACGTTAGGAAAACTAATAAGAATGGCTGGATTGACGGGCAAATGCAACTCGCTATAAACAGTGTTTTGGAAGGGAAGTCATTATAATACATATAATAAAAAGTTATAGTAAAAGTGTTCTTTTGTTTCCTTTTTTTTTCCTTTTACGTCCTGATGTGTAACCCATGTCTAGAATATGTATCATTTGTGAAATTTCAATAATTTTCTCTATTACTACAATCTATTTGAAAATAACTGAAATAAAAAAAATAATTTGTAAGTATTACGCAGTTACTGTCATTCACGGCGTTTGTTCAGGGGTTGCTGTTTTATTTCACTTACCTCTCCCATTTGGGATGAAAAAAAAAATACAAAAGATCGGAAATCGTTACTTCAAACAATACAATTCTCAAAGGTGATCCTTGTTTACGTTCAGT
Organism: Megastigmus stigmatizans; assembly: GCA_900490015.1. Lineage (NCBI taxonomy): Eukaryota > Metazoa > Arthropoda > Insecta > Hymenoptera > Megastigmidae > Megastigmus > Megastigmus stigmatizans. The sequence continues at coordinate 17,928 of UELV01182290.1, forward strand.
CCCCGCACATCCTTTACTTCTCTCCCCCTTTCTCAAATCTAAACTTATCCTGACGTGCGCAAATACATTACGTCGCCGTGTTGCTGTCGTCGTCGTCGTCGCACACCAAAGAGGAACTTGATCTTCTTTTCCTGCCCAGTGTCTTGTACGGCGTGGGTGTACCAATTGGTTTTCTTACGAGTACCATATCGACCTCGTCCCGGTATATTGGAATGACCTCGATAACGATTCGTCTAGATCGATACTCGTAACTCTTCCCTCGAACATTGTCCCTCACTTACGAATTTACAATTATTGTGCGTATATACGCACCCCTCTTCTAGAAGCTCTCGTACGCAGTATATTTGCGATCCTCTTTCTCCCTCTCTCTCTCCCTCTCTCTCTCTCTCTCACTCTCTCTTTCTTCTGACCTTTTTTCTCCTACATCTACTCTTTCTTGCGTGGGACGCTGCATGAATTATTCATCGCCTCTGCACCATGCGTTTTCTGTCTCTCGTTTCTTAGCTCGCCTCTGCTCTTCCTCTCTTTTGCTTGCTCTGTTTCTTAAGAGAAAGAGAGCGAGGTAGAATGAACGAGTCGCGTGCACGCCGTTGAGTGATTTGCGATTCTATTTGTCAGTCGAATCGCCGCTAGCTCTCTCTCTCTCTCTCTCTCTCTCTCTCTCTCTCTCTCTCTCTCTCTCGGGCGCGCGGACCGAAGATGGGTTAAAAGTGAGGAGAGATGCGAGGTGAAAGTGAAGTCACACAAATGCTTTTACGATCGAAAGAGTCGAAGTGCAAGTGACTGCTGCATCTGACACTTGACGCGATGTAAGAATTGTATATGTTTATTTTTTCAAAAAGGTAAGACAAAGTTTTTGCGCCGTAAACGGTTAACTGTTACAGTTCGTATTTTCATCCATGTACTAAAGCTTCACTTACTCACAGAATTTCTTTATTTTGTATAAAACAATAATTTGATTGTTTTAAAAGGACCAAACGATCCAAAACAAAATTATTTGATTTAAAACATTATTTATATAAACGTCACTTAGAAGCGATTAAATATAATTTATCTAAATAATTTTTTTGTGCTCGTAGTTAAATTAAATTAATTGTTGTAAGATAAGATATCAATATCAAATACTTATATATGATGTGTTTAGAGAGGACAGGAACAAGCTCGAAATAAAACGAATTCTTTAAAGTAAATGTGCAAATTACATTATCACTTAAGTGTCCCTGATTAATGGGTAAATTATAAAAACCGCTGCCAATTCATTGGCACTTAGATTAAAACTTGCTCTTAACAAAATACATAAATTTATATGAAAGAAATTTTGATAATTATTTTTCAAATTTCAAATGTATCAATAAAATAAAATTTTAAATGTTTAAATTCTATCTTAAATCTTAAATTATCGGGCTCAACAGTTAAAGCTTTCTTTAATTCGCTAAATGTAATCACTAGAAGAATTTCATCTCGCATAAACTCTTGTCACGATCTTACACACTCGCAAGCCAAAAATCACGTCAATACGAGTACAAATCGCAAGGGTATAGAACGTAGACAATACTTGTTGAGCATTTGGAAAATTAATCGCAAACAGCATTAGCAGGCAGTTAAAAGTACATCGGGGCCACCACCAGCCTATTTTCCGCGCATTTTTTTCCTTCTCCCTGTGCCGTTTTCACGCTCTCCCCTTCCTTCGTGCCATCTTTTTCGCCCCAGTGACGGCAGCTCCTTAGCTACATGGAAAAGTGAAATATCCTCGTGTAAGACACGATCTTCCAAGTGTACGCGGGACGAACATCTAGGAAGGGAGGGTTGCGAATAAAGCTGCAAGCGAGAGAGAGAGAGAGAGAGAGGGGTCGAGTAGAGATACTAGAGAGAAAGACGGCGCGCTACAACGTGGGCGCAGATAAATCGGCTTTGCCACCGTGAGAGGCGGCGGCGGCGGCGGCTGCTCGCGCTTGGCTTGCGAACGTGTCTCCATTACTGCGGTTGGCGCTAGGCAGGTCGAGAGAGTCTCCTCTCTCGCTCTCTATATCTCGTGGCATACAGTGGCTACATAATGACGTGCGCCCGCTGAGAGAGCGAGGGAGAGGGAGACAGAACGAACGGGGCATTTTATGGCCTTCGTATATCTCCGCAACTTATACCGAAATATGTCGCGTAAACGACAAGAAATCTCTCGTAAATCGCGGTCTGCTCTTCATCCTTCTACCTCCTTCCCTGTCTTGCTCTGTAATCGTTCTTTACGGAAAAGTCCATTGATGAATTTCATTTTGCTTCGTTATTCGTTCATCATTGTTGCTTTATTGGCAGCGCGTTATTGATGGTGTAATTTTATGACCGGTCGTGTATATATATATATAAACGCAATTTTTATATAATCCTCGATCCAGTTTCTGCGTTCCAGTTGGGAGCTTTATTTCAATCTCATGAAAATGGGGATAATTGGATTGACGAATTCAATCATTATCGAGGAATGCAACATTTGTCTGGTTTCGTTTCCTACGTTGATTTGATTGCCTTCTTGTAGCCGCGGGTGAATTATAGTCGCCCACCAAACGAGTTCCTAAAGTTGTACGATAATTTTGACAATTTATGGCTATGCAAATGACAGTTAAGAATGTGATTTGACGGTGGAGTATAGCATTCGCTTTATGAAAGTATATAACAATAATTTTGCTCGAAAGTGAGTAGTAAAAAAGAGTTTGATGATAAGAGCGTAAAAACATGTTTTAAGATTCCGGCTTTCCAAAAATGCACTGGGAATTTTAAAAAACAGTTAAAAATATCTTGCTTGGCTTGGGACTTATATTCCGTCGCTTATTTATATCGAGAATGAGAAGCCTTTAAGATCGAGTGATGCTGCAAGCAGATGCATGTTTATTTTATGCATGCTTAATCTTTAGACCGACTCCGAAGTTATTTTTACAATGTTTCTGATGCGATCAAGGATAATTTATTAAGATCAACAAAAGGTCTCCTTCTTGTATATTTTCATAAATTATCATGTAATACTAATTACGTTGCACATATACTTCAGACTTTTAAAGTGTAAAAAGTAGAAAATTCTTTTTTATCTTTCTTTTCATTACAGAATATTGTAGCTATAATAGTATCGTCGATGATATTATTAAAACTAAGCAATGCCCAATCCAAATTAAAAGCGTGCTATGCTGTATAACATCAGTGCTGAAGCCCAAACAAATCCAAGCGTTCACATGAGTGACGAGTTGACGGACAGCGCTCGCGCACACGAGCCACTGACCCTATAAACCGCGGCGGCGTCCGTTGCGCCTGCATTTCTCGCTCATAAGATAATAAACGTTGCGCGCGCGTTTTACAGGCGGGCGCGCGAGCGCATCTCTTTCTCTCCTCCTCCTCCGGCGCTCTTAAACTCTTAACTCGTGCAAAACGTTAAGCTGCGGGGCCGCGCACGAGTAAACGAACGAGAGCGATGATGCATCCTCTACTCCTCGCGGCGGCAGCAGCAGCAGCAGCAGCAGCACGATTAAGTCGCCTTCCTTGCGAGATTCCATTCTGCGCGCGCTGCAGACGACCTCGTCGAAAGTCTCGTAAAAGTTTATTTGCTGGACGGCTGTATACTATACACACACACGTTGCGCCGAAGATTACCGGTTTCACGGCTAATGGCTCCGAAGATAATTTATCTGTTTTTTCTCGTCAAGTAACGACGCGCCCTCGTCTCTCTCTCTCTCTCTCTCTCTCTCTCTCTTTACAATTCGCGACTCCACGGGTTGTGTTAATTAATAAAGACCTGCCTGGTTTTTTTTCAGCCGTAAAGAGTGATATTCCCTCCGAGGTTTGGGCTTCGCGTCGCTTTTTAGCGAACGTGTATCTTAATTGTGAGCAATTGCAGGACGCTTTTATATTGCTGTGCGAAAGCTTCGCGCTATAGAGGAAGTGAGTGTACACGCGAAATTTATATATTGATTGATTGCGATTATCGGGCGCGGAATGAGTTTCAATTAGTGCGATTTTTGCATTTTAATTGTCCCGTAGTCGATCTATATAAATACGTGTGGCAGCGCTGCATATTAAGATTTTAATTTCCACGGAATTCTTTCGAACACGAACTATCTGCTCGACAGGAGAACGATTTTGTATTATCATAAAATTTCATTTTTTTTCTTCCCTTTTTTTTTCGTTGCAATTTAACTGCTGTGTTCCGATCAAACTCTCGGTATACTGCGTATTTCACTCATTTATGGAATATAACATTTTTTTATGCACTATTCTAGAAGATATTTTATGGATTGCAATGCACAGCAAAACATTCAATATTTTCTGAAAATTGACGTTATATGTTTTTGAGTGATCAATTGGTCGATTGCAGAACAGGTAGGACGGGCAATGCACGAATACAAGTACCAATGCAGTATATTTTCGAAAAGAATAAAATAATATATGGTCGTGCTTTTCAACCATAAAAATGAAAGAATAAAGTTTCACACTTCTTTTTGTCCTTATTTATATTATATTGACTGGTTTGAGGTACCAGAAGTCTGTGCACTGCACTCAGCAAAACCGAGCAAATCGTCATTGGAAATCCAAAAGATCCATAAGCTATCGTACTTGGAAATCCGTATATTAAGCCCAGAGAGGATCCTTGTCTGCCTGCAGCAAACGGGAACTTGAAAAAAAGCGCATGCACTACTGAAATACGTCGCACGGCTCGGTATACGAGAATAGAGCGCGCGCGTGCAACGTGTATACACAAGGCGGACAGATCGACAAATCGGTCGTCACCTGCACATATGCAGTGGCCGCGAGCAATGTGAGGCCGGCCTTCTTCATCAAGAACGTGCGAAAACTCGCGTGGGCGTCAGGTGGACCTATATATGTGCTCTCGCGGTGGCAATTAGCCGGCTTAAAAGCGTCGTCGGCTTCCTCTCGGCTTCCCACCCCCTCTCGCCTCGTCACGATCATCGTCGTCTTCATCATCCGCGTCGTCGTCATCATCAGCCGACTCATGACACACTTAGTGGCCGCTGCTTTCATTCCTGTCGTTAAGAACTCGCGAAAGAGTTCCGAGAGATGCTCACTCGCCTCGTGTGCCGCTGTGCGGGAAAACTTTAATCAGCGATTCAAAGAACTTCTCTGTGTGTTTTAAATAGTTTGACGCCGCAATGAGTTTCGGTATATGTGCTGTATATACGAATAACTGGCTTTTCACTAAACTATATTATTATGGACATTAATTAACAATTTTCTTATAGTACCTCGGTTTACTTTGAGAAAATACCTTCTTACAAAGAAGTTGATTCAATTATTATAACAGGGAAAAGTTTAAATATTTTGTTCTGAATTTATGGCTTCACCAGACGCAATAAATGTCATGACACTGTCAGGCTTTGCAGTAGAACATACTTGTGTAACATAAGATAATATATAAATTATCATTTTAGTTATTTCGTAATTTCATTATTTTAATAATCAACTTACAAGTAGCAACATGCTTTTGTTGTAAAATATCTGGATTAAAATGTTTATAAGTGATTAAATATATTATAAATAATATTATCATAGAATTATGTGGAGCATGCAGGCAATCAACTTCAATTTTAGTTGTGAATAGCGTATGATAAGAATTTTACAATAATAAATATTCGTGTGAAATAAGTTATTATAGTATATTTTTCTTACAACATACTATATTCTGTATTCACAAGAAATATTATTCGTTTCACCTTTAGTTTAAATGCCTTCCATTACCAATACATTGAGATGAATAAAGCCAAGTTAATGAAGTTTTTATTTTACAATCAATGGTTTTTCATATTCAAATTTACGACTAAACCTTGAATCTTAAAATCCGTCACACTAAATTTTTAATTAAGCACGAGCAGCAACAGAATAAATTCTTAACAAATGCTTTACTCATTTAATGTTTCACATAAATACCTCCGTTACGGTAGTAATCTTGAAAAGTATATGAAAAATTTTTTTAATTTATGTTCAAGTAAATTTATAAATTTTAATTTTTTTCTGCTCAAATTTTTCTTTGGTTTAAGAAATTCAGGTTTTATATTTAATAAAGGCTGATTTATTGATGTTGAACCCGGTAATAATTAAAGAAACATTGTGTATCAAAAAATTCAAAATAAACTTACAGTGATAATTGCCATGTCAAAATTGTGTCGACCTTTTTCAGCAACAGCTGATGCAAAGAAGTCAGCAGTCGAATGAATAACGCTGTGTTACATTATGAAACAAGCCAGTCATTAAATAAAAGATCTCGTAGAGGTCGCAGCGAATAACAGTAAACATGAATTAATCATACGATAAAAACTTCTTCCTCTATATATATATATATATCTCTTTCTCTCTCTCTCTCTCTCTCTCTCTCTAGCCGCACGACATGGGAAAATATTATCCCCCATGAATTTTAAATATCCATATTTCAACGGCGTCATTTGTCCCGCAGTTTTACACCACGCGACCCTCCTCGCAATAATATAATCACCTTCCTTTTATTTCAGCCCGCTGCCCAAACTCTCCCCGCTCACCCTCTCCTTACACTTACCTCCGCGCAGCCCTCCGCTGTATAGTGTTCCTGTACTGCTGCTGCTGCTGCTGAGCTTTTTCCCTTTAGAAGAAACCTATACGACGTTTTACGGTCAGAAATATAATATTATTTAGTTACATTTAAAGTTTTAGTGGGCCGTAAATTAAGAGCGGCGCACAATAAAAGCCAAGCAAGTAGAAAAGGAGAATAAGCGAGTCTGGTGCAGCGCGAGAGAGAGAAAAGAGCTGAGCGCGAGAAGACACGCGGGCGACGTGAAACGCGCGCGCGTGAGAGAAAGAGTTAGTGAAGATGACAGAAAGGGAGAGAGCAAGAGAGCGAGAGAGAGAGAGAGATGAGAAGGGAGACAGCCAACAGACTTATATATTTTTATTGTACCAGAAGGGCGAGAGAGAGAGAGAGAGAGAGAGAGAGAGAGAAAGAGAGAAACCGGGGCGTTAAAAACAAGTCGCAAGCGGAGAGGAGAGAATAAGAGAGAAAGAAAGAGAGTCGCGCTGTCGGACAGGTGACAGCTCGAAATACGACAGTTCGATGTGGTCACTTGTCTCCGGTTGTCATGTTGAGAAATAAAACGTCGTGCGCCTTTGCCAGTGGCGGGTATAGAAAGAGACTCAGGAGGGCGGGGGGAGGTGGAGGAGGGGGTATGTGCGGGGTTGTTCTGCGGTATCCGCGTAGACTCGCTTTCATTCTTCCCAAGAGCGACACGTACTCTTCATCTCTTCTTTTCCTGCCCCCTCCCCCTCTAACCCCTCCTCCCCGCTCTCTGTCCTGCACCACGCCGTCCATTCCTTTTTTTCTCTCTTTCCTTTTCATTTTGTCTTTTATTGATGTACACTATCTCGCCGCGTGCGCTCGCCTTTTTCTTCTTTCTTCGAGCGACCGTGTCACTTATTTTCCTCCCAGTTTCTATCAGTCACTCGCCTCTTTCTTCTACTCTTCCTCCGTATCTCACTACTCCTCTCTTGTTACGCTTTGCCATCTCGATATCTTCATTTATTTGTTTCCTAGTACATTACTTTTTTTTGCGTGTATGTATACACCTTTATGTACCTTATACATGCCTTGTGCAAAGCAGCGATTGATACGACTGATTTTCATTATTCATATTTTGCTTCGTGATCGATGAAAAATTTACAAACGTTTTTTATTCTACTTAGCATATCTTACTCTGGGATCAAATGGTAGGATCAAATACTATTGGAAATTTATGTTACTGTCCACATTTTATACTATAGGTATATAATACCAGGAAATGACTTAGCAGTTTACCCACTTTCCTTCAAATTTTCGTTGGAAAAATCTGCCATGGTGTTTACGATGATAAAGAGAATAGATAAGAGACGATAGGGAAAAACAATCGGTGCAAATGAAATTCAATTTATAATATTTGATTAAATTTTATCAATTGATATCTCTAACGTCGTCATCTCGTGAATTTCTCTTCTTAATATGAAAAATTTTTATTATTATAAATTACTTAAATTAATCTAAGTGCTTCCGGTATGGTGCTTATCTAAACGGTAAGCCTTAAATCGCTATTTTAAAATTCATTTCAAATATAAATCCAAGTCAAAACGTAGATTCCATTATGTCTCAATGTAGGGAGTGTTTTATAAAACTGTAAATATAGATTTTATTTCATGTACTTACAGAAATGTTTGAGGCGAGTATTGCAAATGTCGAGTGGCAACAATTTGTCAACGTTGAATTTATAATACGTGAAACAGAATCAATATCTCATGTTACAATTTCTTTTTAGCGACATGCATTGCTCAAATTATGCAACTGCATGATTGCACAAGGTTTCTTTGGTAGCATTGAAAAGCAAGTTTTTCATATGTCATATGCCCTTTAAATCACCTGGATTCTTGTTGTATATAGTCACTAATCAATACGTAAATGAGATTGATTTTTTTTAGAATATAATTAGTATTGACTGATAATATGTAACGTGTGATAGAAAGTTACAAATGCAGACACTTCGTATATGTATGCGTACTGCAACATCAGATATTGAAACTGAAAAGCATTGCAAGAGTCAAAGTATACAACTTTTACTGAAATGCTCTGAATATATTTTTATGCATCATCAACTGTAGAGTTACTGTAACACTTATTCAATCAATTAAAATCTTACATTGAAGAGAGCTTGGAACATTTGTAATACATTATTACAATAACAGTCTTTTAAAAAATATTTAACAATATTTCCTTGAAATGCATAAAACTGCACATCTCATAGTGACACAAAATCAACCGTATAGTAAAATATTATTATCAAAAGCAAATGTAGTATAATGATTTCTTTTTGCTTTATCAATCAAACGTTTGTTTAAAAATAATTATTTTAATTGCTTTCACACTCATGTTCGTCATTTCCCGATATTATACAATTATTGCCTCACTCGTGTCGGTCGTATAATAATTAATTCGCTGCGCATGGGCTTTGATCCTTTTTTTCTCGACTCCGTGCTTTCCATTCGTCACTCTTCCATCCACGTCGCTGTCTTGGCACACTCCGTTCTTTGCGATATCTTCATTCTCTTATACTCTCTTATTGCTCTCATTTGTGTCGTATAGCAGTGTATCCGCTTCTCTCGTTTACCCGGCCTATCCCTATATATTTATTTCTCTGCCTTTCGCTCAGCCTTGGCATTCGCACTCCTCTTTTTCTTCGCTGCAGCAGACCACAGGACTTCGGCTCTGATCATCGTCCGTCTCCCTTCGACTCTCCAGAGAAAACACACTTCTTTTTCTTCATTCGCGGCATGTATATTTACCACCTAGTGGATCTTGTTTGTAACACGGGCAGCAGCATCTCCTTTTCTTTCTCTCTCTCTCTCTCTCTCTCTCACTCTCTCTCTTTCTTTCTCTCCCGGGCTTGTCGTTCACCCTCCAAAACTGTCTCACTTGGAACGATTTATGTCTCCATCGCCGCGCGCGAGAGGATTGATCCCTTTTTGTTGTGCTGCAAAGCAGAGCTCACCCGCGCTATCTCGTCTCTGTTTTACTTCCTATGGCAGCGTGTATTTGTGTGTATCTTCTTCTGTTGCAGCGGAGAGACGTAAGTTTGCGGGTGTGCGAAAACGTATGTGTACGTTTGGATCGCAGACAAGAGAAAGAGAGAGAGAGAGAGAGAGAGACCTTTTATTCTTCTTCCCACTGCTTCGACTGTCCTCTCTTCTTCTTCTCCTTCTTTGTCAAGAGTATGTGGACTGATTGGTTTGCGTTTAAGAGTGACAAAAACAAAGAACAAATATGCACAAATGGATCTTTTGTGACAGACAAGGATTACCTATTGTGTACTTATACCTTCAGGTTACTATATTGCCACTTTTATCACTTTCATTCTGTTTTTTATTTTGCAAAAACGGTATTTGCTATGCATACATGATTTTTATACTATCAACAAATCGTTTTTCTATTTTAGAATAGCGTTAAAATTAGAAAAAATTAACTTCTTTAAATCAGTAATTTCTTTTAATTTCCTGATTTTAAAAGCCTTTCTCAAATTACGAATAATTTTTACTTAATTTAAAAACACTTTTTTTAATTGAAGAACAGTTGAAAAAAATTCTAATTTTTCTTTCTTACATTAAGAAAAGAATGGTTTAAGAATGCAATAAATTTAAGGAATCCTTTTTACAGTGATTATTGACCTAAAAAGCCCAGCAAAAGTAATTGATTACTTCATTACCGCAAAGGCAGAAATAAAGCAATTTCATTCTAATATTTACATTTATAATAAGTTCTAACCAAACAAATGAATTCTTATTACAAGGCTATCAAGTGGTCACAGTTCATTTGTAAATAAAGGACTATATGTAATACGAGAGTAAAGTCGATTATTTCCGCGGTTGGGTTCACAACCCGAGCAAACAAAGCGAAGCATCGACTTTACGCCCTTGTTACATAATGTTTTATTAGCCTGATGAGCTTGGCAAACCAGGCCGACAGAACGTCGTTAAGTTGAACAACAAAAACTCTAGTTTTTTTTTTATCAAAGCTAACATTTACCTTCGTCGGATCGAATAATATTCATTAATAAAATATAACATGGAGGATGACCATCAACATTTACAAAAATAAAAATAAATATTTTTTTCTTCGAAGCCTTGTTTACATAAATATATTTAAAAGTTCTTAAATCAGTTGAATGCTTCCTGGATTTGAATAAATGCATAACAAAATGTTGAAATGAATTTTTATTATTTCAAGATAAAATTTAAACAATTCAACCTCTCTGCAATTTTGACTGTTGTGGATGATTAAAATCTCTGCGGTAAACGAATCTGTCATCTTTCCTTCGAATTATTTGGCTGCTCCAAATAGAAGAAGAAGACGCAGGAGAGGAATGTTCATGCACATCTTACGTACTGTTCGACGTAACACCCATACATATACCCATATGAGAAATCGAGACGCACGCGTAAAGATAGAGCGGGGCGAAAGCATGGGAAAGAAGAGAAAACATGGCCGAAGGATAGTATGCAGAGAGAGAGAGAGAGAGAGAGAGAGAGAGAGAGAGAGAGAGAGAGAGATGGGAAGAGAACGCGTTCGCTCTCCACATTTGTAAATACGGCACGTACGGCTTTTAAACCTATCTGCATGACACGAGCTGCGGTGCGGGCGCGCGCGGGGCCCCTGTGTGCATTTCGGAGTTACGATCTCGCGAGCGCGGGTTTCGATAAATGCTAAACGCGAACACGTGAGCTTTCTCGTCGCGCGGCCGCACTTTATTGCCCGTGCGCTCCAACTCGCCTCCGTCGTCTCCTTGGGGCATGCCCAGAGCTCTCGCGTTTCTCGCCTATTCTGCCGAGAACACTTCGCTCCTTTTCCCTTCTTCTCGCGCTGTGCACTGCTGCCGCCGCTGCTCATGCCCGTTCTTTTTTCTTCCACTTCACCGCTCTGTGCAGCCTCGCTCTTTCGCCCGACAAGCGACACTCACGTCGCACGATTTATCACCGGCATATGCGGAATCGAAGGCGAAAGGCTAGTAACACTAGTTCTCGCTCTTGCGCTGGACGAGCTTTATGTGTGTGTGCGTGTGTGTGTGTGTGTGTG
>UELV01182291.1:7473-21747 GCA_900490015.1 Megastigmus stigmatizans
CGTTGAAACCACTCACGACACGTTCTTTCACTAAGAGCAGCGTCACCGTAAGCACTTGAGAGCATTCGATGAGCCTCAGCCGCAGTTTTCTTCAAATGAAAGCAGAAAATCAACACTTCCCGCAAATGACGAGAATTTGGCTCGAAAACTGACATCTTCGATCGAGAATACACTTTTGATGCAAACACAAATTCACTTATGTGCTGCTATCGTTATGTTGACAGATGTCCAAGCTTACTGTATGAAATTTTTGACCTGCCTATTTCAACCGGCACTTACCGCTGCAGCCATCTATCGAAAAACGGCGGAAGCAAAGTTGTACACCTAATATGATCTGCACTTTAATATTTAGTGAGATTGATCGACTCTTTTCCTTTAAACAAACGTATTGCTCGAGTACTCATTTAGCAATTCATTCGTTTAACCAAGTTTAATAATATTCGGATCTTAAATAGTAACTTTGACATTGAAATTTAGTATGAATTTAGTACGAGTATGTAAAAGTTGAACACGAATGGTCAACCTTTAACTACTCTATTTCCAATAATTCTAACTAAACTGACATTGAATCATAACGTATAACTATTCCTTCGAAAATAACTTCTTTATTATTATTTTCAGACATCTACATAAATATGCTTTTTTGTGTACTGCTCAAAATATAAAGCGCACGTCGAAACACAATGTCGGGAGCTCTGCCGAATGTTCCACATTAAGTAGCGTGAAACTTGCAAATGTCTCATCTCCGTGGAGAATGCTATATTCGTTCTATTAAGGAAAAGAGAGAGAGAGAGAGAGAGAGAGGGGGGGGGAGAGCCGAAGAGAGCGAGGTATACAGAACCAACGGGAAATAAGTATAAAGCTTTCGTCGGCGAAGGATAATCAACTGTTGCACTTCCGTGCCAATCACCGTCCGATACGCTGCTAGACAGGGGGCGCGCGTGTTGGAGTAGTTTCTCTCGCGCTCCATCCTCTCTCCTTCCATCTCTTCCCTTCGACAAAGAAGCCAGTCGGGTGAGCGCCGCGCCAGCAGAGCTGATCCTCCATTGCCGTGTTTAACGGTCCTGTTTCTTTCTATCTCTCTCTCTCTCTTCCTCGGGGCGCCTCACGAGGTGAAACTTAACTACCGGTGGAGAGGCTCTCCTCCTCCGCTCACCCCCTAAGGTATCCGCACAGACACGGGCTAAGGAAAACTCTCGCCGCCTTAACCTCCGTCGTCTTCGTCGCTTTCCACTTTCTCTCCTTCTCTCGCTCCAGCTCTCGTTTTTCTTCCCCCAACCTTTTCCCTCTCTCTCTCTTTCTCTCTCTCTCTCTCTCTCAGTCTGTCTGGTGTTTCTACGATGGTTTTTCGCCGCGCGCGCGCGCCAGTAGCAAGAGCCACGAGGGCAAACAAAGCGCGGAAAGTGCACTGGATATCTTGGCGCGCTGCTAGCGGAGGAAAGAGAAAGAGGGAACGAGACAGAGAGAGAAAAAAAAGAAAATACACCCTGGATACTCGTAGAAAGCTGGTTTTCAGACTCTCTCTCTCTCTCTCTCTCTGTCTCTCTCTCTCTCTCTCTCTCTCTGCCGGCAACTTTTATTCTCACTCACTTTCTAGACTCTCCAGGCGCGGTATTCTCCTGCCGGTCTGGCTGAACTAACGACTCGGGACTCGATGCCCGCGTTCGCGCGGTGAGAAAGAACACGTCGGGAAGCGCGCCGAGGAGCAAGGTATTTACCGAAAATTCATACGAAGAAACGAATTTAATGAAATAAAGGATTACCTCGCAGCGGCTCTGTTTAACTTTCCGACACCTGTCCCATGACTTGTACTTCGATATATAGCTCATGCATATGTATATGTCTTAGACCTCTTTAGAATTGAGCGAACTATATCCGATATTTAATATCTATAGCTATGGACACAAAGACAAGAAAATGTAGGAACCAGTTGCGGTTAATAAAAATGTTTAAATATTTAATTTTATGTTTACTCGTACCCCTATTGAATTGATACCCTCTGAGAAACGGATTTCAATTAAACTCTGCTAGATGACTTGTATTGCTTCAAAATGAGGCTTAGTATGTTGGTGGTTCAATCTCATTGGCTCTTGCACAGTAGATACAGCAAATTGCAGTAGCATCGATTTGAACTCTGGCATTGTTATACTATTTTGTTTTTAGCTGTATCTTGCAAAATATTTAGGTCATATATGTTTAGTCATAAGAAACGATTCCTCTGACTATAAGTATTGTTCAAATTGGATTACCAAAAAATGCAGACTTTCGTTGGTAGTAATATATAAAACTGTAGATATACATTATACAAATTATGAAATTAAAAAAAGATTTAAACAGTAATCAATTCTTTATCTAGTGGTGAAAGTGATACATATACACTGTGTTAAAAACCTGATGGGCAGTATTTCCATATATTCGTATGTAACGTGAGTCAATCTATACATTTAAGGATTTTAATTTGAAAACTTTATCATGACCTAGATAGCAGAGTATTCCAGGGGGTTAGAAATCAGACTGTTTCAGAAAAAGCAATTGGTGTAAATTCAATTCGATTTGCAATCATTGTTAATTATTTACATTTTTAAATATTTACAACCATGCAACGTTTATTTGCACTGGAATTTCAACGCTACAAATTAAAATCCTCGGAGTATTTCACAGTAATTCTCATGACTAAATCTTCTCCGCTTACCTAGATGTATATACACTTGTCTAAATTTCTGCAGACTTTTTTCAGTGCATTTATCTCAAGCTGCTACCTTCCCCTTTCAAGTTCGTTATTCTTGCCGGCGACCCATTCCGTTTTGATAGACTTATGTATCTCTCTCTCTCTCTCTTCTACTCATTCATTCAGTCGCTCGCTTCTCCCATTACCAAGTCTGATCCCGTAGTTATCCTCGAGAGACCGATCGCGGGCTGCCGTCGATTCGTTTTCTTTATTCTTCGCCGCGATAAAAGTCGTGGAATCGCTGTTTTATTTAGCAAAGAATCACAAAGATCTTCTCCGTCTCTGTAAGTATGTCGGTGTGTGTATATCAGTGAGTGTGTGTGTACAAGAAAAGCTTTTCCTTCTCGTTCTCTCTCTCTCTCTCTCTCTCTCTCTCTCTCTCTCTCTCGCTCTGTCTCTTCTTTTTTTTTAAGTATTTGGCCAAGCTAGGGGAAATTTAGCGGTAGAGTTTGTCAATACACAACGGGAACAGGTCTGTTGATTTTGTTTTCGACGCTAGCGGAAACAAGGGGCCCGGCGAAGTATCTTCTCTTTATCTCTTTCTCATTTTTTCCCCCGTAAGTCGCGTGCTTTTAATTTTGGCTACAGTTTTAGGGTCATGTTTTCTCGTTCAGATTTCATTTGCGTTAGGACTCTAATGTATTCGCAAACAAGGCCGCAATATCAATTGGTTTGAGAAACGCTGCGCTTTGTTATTTTAGCAACACATGGGATTTAGCTTCTTCTAATAGAATTTCAAATTTAGTTTGACGCAGAAGTACAAAATTTATCTTTGTTTGATTTATATCATGCAAAATAAATTAAGTAAACATTTATCTGGATTAGTGATGCATTTTAAAAAGAGATTTTCGAAATTTTCGCAAATTTCTTCAAAGAATTTAGTTATTAAAATTTTGTACGAAGGCTTTTTGTTTGAACATAATATCATCTCGATGGCTCTTTATAATATCAGCTTATTTATACTATAAGTATTTTTAATAGGAAAATCCTTTGCGAAATTTTCAAATTCTGATAAAAAATTCTATATGAAGACTTTTCGAAGGAAAAATGAAAATCCCTCAAATTTCAACAAGGGCTCTTTTTCGAAAAAATACTTTTCTGTTAATTTTGTTGAAGTATGAAACGTAGACATTTCAAAGTTTTAAAGTATCATATGTACTTGAGTACATATGTTTTTATGTGATATTAAAATTCATTTAATTCTTCATAATACACTCTAATACTAGTGAGGATTTTCGAAGAATAAAGTACTACTATTTTGGATCCAAATAAAGTATATTATTTCCAGAATGATTCCATTTCAATTTTTTTAAAATTCACTTTCATATTAATTTACTTTATACACCGGTAAAATGTAATCTGAAACTAAAATAAAACTTCTTACTTTACGTCAATATAGGTTTCTACTTGAACCATGTAAAATTTACAAAGCGCAATTATATAGTTTCCATATTCATAAAAAAACCTACAATCTTTTTTTATTCACGATTACATATTCTAGAATATGAAATTTGTATATTTGTTAAAAATAGATTCTAATTTTACTTCTAGTAGAGATCTAATACGTTGCCAAACAATAGCGTTCTAACTCCCAAATTTTTTTTCACCGGTGGTGCAGCATACTATTTTTGCAACTCATATATTTTTGCACAAATTCACGAGGCTATGTCATGACTGTGCGAATAATCATGCCACATTGAAACAATGGTACCTACGCAAATTTCGCCGTTGCAATAAAAATCATAATTTAGGCCTTTTCGCCATATCAATATAAGAAAATATTTACGTGACTTGCAATGTACATTTTCTGCGGTCAATTTGAAATATCGCGCGTGAACATATCTTGTTAACGCATATGTATCTATACCTAGACGAGTGGAAGTATTATTTTTGATCTGCTCGCGCTAATGCAGAATAATTGGTCACTTGGTCTACGGAAGGACGCGAGTTGTTCTGTGCAAGTTATGTCATCGAGGAAGTACGAGTTCAATACCGCAACTTGATCCGCGCGACAGATATTGACAAGTGATGTGAAATTCAGCCAGACTGCTACACTCTCAGCGTTCGCAAACGGTCAGCTGGAAGTATCACCATGTATACTTCATGTTCGTCGATTCGATCGATTTTATACCCGAAAGCGTCTGCTTATTAATTATTGCCTTTATAGCTGCTTCCTATTCTCAGATTCGATATTAATATTTCGGCTTTTTAATGATTTGCTTACTCACAATCAGAGAAACATAGCATTTCGACCGAGCTATAGCACACAAGAATGTGAGAGCGAGTTATTTTTCAATCTAGAATTTAAATTTCTCTAAATTGAGAGGAAAGTCAGTTAAAAAAATAGTCGCTTCACGTTTGAAAGCACGAAATCTGTCGAAATTGTCAGATAAAGTATAATGCTCACATGCCTCATTACATACGTTGCAAGATCCCGTTACTCGAATTATAATTCTCTGTTTTGTACCGTGCAGAGTTCGGTGCACGAGTTACTATATAATAAGCTTTTTTTTTACACGACGAAGCCAGACGAATCTAATTTTTTGGCGCGGCATATTTTAATTCCAGCATGAAAGGCAGAGAGAAACGAGAGCACGAAGAATGCAAATTTTCGTCGCGACAATTAAAAACAAATATGATTCGCTGGCCACCAGGCAACGTTTGCGTCGGAGGGCGACCGCTACAATTAGAAATCTCAGTGTCTACAAAAAAAAACAAGAAAAGGATAAAAAACGACATTTTCCAATTTCCACGGTGGCTCCATAAATCTTTGAAACAGACACGAGCCAATGCAAAGTACACACGCACACATACACACACAGAGACTCGCACACACTTGTACTGTCGACTGAATGATTAAACCGGCCCAGCCACACTCGTCAACGTCATTCATTGCCGCCGCAACGCACGAAAAAAAAAAGCGCGCGCGTGAGAGGAAAAAGGAGAAAAAACACAGCTCTCGCGCGCTTCGCGCTCTCGTTTCGTCAATGCTTCGGTACCCACAGTTATATATAGATATCTCTCTCTCTTTCTCTCTCTCGGCCGCAAAAAAAAAAGTTTACAAGAGGTAGAGAGCGGCCAAAAAAAAAGTGTATAACAGAGACCAGCGAGAAACGACGAATAATGCGCGCGAATCAAACTTTGCGGCAATACCCTGGGACTACTGCTATACTACGGCGGTGACTGCCGCTGCTGCTGCTGCTGCTTCAATTTTCGATGGCTCGAGCGCTCCAGTGAGCGCGCGCCCATTTATTCGATTTGAAACTTTAATATTTGCATTCTGCGCGGCCTCGCGTTATTGAGACAGCAGCCAACTGGGGAGAGCGAACGATACGATATGCCGCGCGTCGACGAGCACACACAGAGACGCGGACAGACACACAGAGACTCGCCCGGCGCGGTCCTCCTCTTTACTTCTTCTTCCTGCGCGCAACCTAATCCCCGCTATTGTACATCTCTCTCTCTCTCTCTATCTATATATATATATATATGAACGCACACACGAATATAAAGGCGAAGCAAAAAGAAAGAGAGAGAGAGAGAGAGAGAGAGAGAGAGAGAGAGAGGGAGACGCCTCAGTGTGCCTATCCCCAATCATAAATCACGCGAAAGCGGACCCCTGGCAAAAGCACGATTGCAATAAGAAACTCTGAGCGCGACACGACGAGTGTTGAAAACCTCATCTTTCCCTTGTGCACATATACACATGCACATACACACACACCCACAGATGACACACATTGTCTGCGTATATAGGGTCGAGGACGTCCGATTCCGAACATGCGTAATGGTTATTTATGTTTCTGCAGAGCACCGAAGAAGAATATACGTGGATTGGAGGCTGCGCTACTGCTGCTGTTGTATATATGTGTATTTTTCTCCGGTATATTTTCACGTGTGTGTCTGACACTGTGTGTGTGTGTGTGTGTGTGTGTGTGTATGTGGCGCGATGGGCTTGTGGCTATATACGGGTGCGAAGAATGGGGAAGAGATGAGCGAGGAGCAGGCCCAGTGACGCGACGCAATGTGTAGTCTCGGACGCGCTCGAGTAGAGCACGTACACGGCCTATAATACAAAAACATCATGAGCTGCGGCGCAGCCTGGAATTATGTGTGTAATGTTACGTTTTTATTGACCTCTCGTTCTTCCATGGAATAAACTCATCTTACCTTTAGTAAAATGCGTTTTTTAAAGTGTAGTATAATTCTAGATCTATACGGATGGATTTTAATTCAGTTTTCATTCTAGGCTAATCTTCCAGATTAAAACTAGGTGGATGGAAGTGGTCATTGGCCGATTAATACAAGTTGCGATAATATGAAAGTTGTTCATTGAGGGGTTCAGACAATTTATAAAAGATACTGCATGGTTCTTTGACGATCGATAACTTCATCCTATAGATAACTTTTGCAAGGAACGATACATTCATTTGACTATTGTGAAAAGATACTTCCAATTAAATTATTATGGAACAGAAGGAAGAAAACCGATATTCCGAGATCGTTGTTCAAAGTATTAGTTCTGGAATCTTTATTTTTACTTACTTAACTTTACTTAACACGAGCTGTTGAACCAAATACAAAGCTCGAATGAGTGGATCAATAGTTCTATTGACAAAATATAAAATCCAGAGTTATACAAAGTAGTAGTATTATAAGTTTTACTTTCGCTCGACAAACTTTTTCAATCTTTTTAAATGTATTGAAAACAATGTCGAGGTGTTGAAGTC
Source organism: Megastigmus stigmatizans (assembly GCA_900490015.1). NCBI lineage: Eukaryota > Metazoa > Arthropoda > Insecta > Hymenoptera > Megastigmidae > Megastigmus > Megastigmus stigmatizans. The sequence continues at coordinate 14,932 of UELV01182291.1, forward strand.
TTGTTTCTTTTTCCAAATATGCTGAATTAGCTTTAAAAAGTTGAAATAAACAGTAATAATATTTTCAATCCAATTTTCGTTTCGTAAATCTTTTACGTTTTTTTTATGTATATTTGAACAAAAATGAAATATGTTATTCAAGAGATTGTATTAAACCTGAACTCAAACCTTAAAATTACGTTTGTATTGTGTAAATAACTTCTGCAATTAGTGTAACTAAATACTTCTGTTTTAAAAATTGATATCGTATAAATAATAAAAATTTCCGCAGTTACACGGGAGAAATTTTATACCTAAAATGTATTTATTAACTTTTGATGAAGTGAAACACGAACTTTTATTTACTAGAATCACCTGTGGGTATTTAAATGGTATCACGGTCAAAATATATCGAAATTCGAAATGCGTAGTGGGTAGTTCTCTAATGATTTTACGACATAACAAGCTCTGCAAATGTCGGTCGAAGGAATTTAAAAAGTAACAACCGTGTTTTAACGATTGGATGTGAACAGATAGAAAGAGAGGGGGAGAGAGAGAGAGGGAGAGAGAGAGAGAGAGAGAGAGAGAGAGAGAGAGAGAGAAAGCACGAGCAGGTATAGTGAAAGAGCGGACAAGAGATGCGCATCGATCGAGTCTTTGACTGCAGGATTTATCGTCGTCGTGCTTCGTGGCGAAGAGCTACGATGTGGCGAAGAGAAGCCATAAAATGCTTGACCTTCTGACCCTCGTCCATTAAACGTTTACGAGTAAACTGTGCCTAAGACGAGGAAGGTATATGAGGATGTTTATCTTGCCCCGTGAGCAAAAAAAATGAGAAAGTTTTGATTCCAATAATAGCGCGATTAAGCGAAAATTACGGGAGGGGGATAACGTTTCTTTTGCTATTGTGTTCGTCGCAGGTAAATGTTAATATACTGGTGTTGTTCCACCATTAGATTCTTGTCCTTGCCGCTAGTGATACACGGCGGTGGCAGTGAATTTATTTCCAAAATAAAACCGAAAATTATAATATATATTTACGAGGTCGCATAATTTATGACAAGTAACTGCCTTGTTATACGACACTTTATGGTTTCCAAATTACGACGGATAGTTCTGAATATATTTATCGGTTTAATGTTTCTGCCGACACTTGCGCATTCTAAAATCATCATTGAGGGAGATACAATATTTTTACTTATTCATCTATAACAAGTGAATATAATAAACTTTTTTTTTATTATTTGCTCCAAAAATATTTTAACCATTTTTCATAAAAGCACATATTTTATACATATGTTATAGGAAACTCACATGATTTTTTATTACCTATAAATTTCATAAAAAAAAAACTATTATTGTATTTTTGATACTTCATTATTTATAATGCAAAATTATATTTTATAATGGTATAATTTCATATTAACTATACCCATCGTGTAATTATATTTGAATAAAGTTACATTATTACTTAATCAGCATAGCTCTAGTATCCGATTCTATAGATCAATATGATCAAAATCTGCCGTAGAGGAGCTGATTGAGTAGTGCTACGACTTTACTCAAACATAATGAGCAGTTTAAATGATCTTAAAACTATAACCGTCCAATTTTTTGTATTAAAAAATCCATGGGCTTGGTATGCAGCTTCAACGTTTTCTTGTCTGCCTAATCTAGTATAGCATTGTAAATAACAAAATAACAACAATTATCATTTAGTTTTATTAAAAAAATATACGCATTTATACTACAATAGTTTTTGGAAAATCTTTATAAGATTAAATAAGTAAATAAAGATCTTTGTATTAGACAATGGTTACTCGAGCTGATCGATGGTAAACGTAATTTAGAACTCTTATTACTCTTAACTTATTTTCTTTGAAGTATTGACTATTTGCTTTTCCTCGTTTTTGCTTCTAAAAGTTCTCAGTATTTTCGAACCAAACAGATGGATATTAAATGCTTTTGGTTTTCATCCAACTATACGCATATGCGAACATATTCGCGCTCTCAAGTTTGATTCGAGGAAGTGAAAATAGTCTCAAATACCGAGTTCGAGATGTACATTCTGAAGTTTAATTGGCGCTCGAATCGTCTTGTATTTTACACTCTATTTGAGATTATTTATATATTCATAAAAGTTAATCATTGCTTATTCTCGAATATAAATTACTTGTAAATAACATAGTCGAAAAATGACATTTAATAATTTTCATGACAATTGCTTTTTAACAGAAGCTCGGAAAAGTAATATAACCTATAATCTCGTGGTTTCATTGATTTATAATCTCTTTCCTGCAATCTGTTCGAGCTCGAAAATATTAAGCGGTCACAATAAAAAGCCCCGAATCTCCCCCTTCAATTGAGATCGCGAGCCGCACATTAGCATAAAGATATTTTATCATTTCTATTAAAGCAGAGAAGCCATTAGCTTTGTTATCCGCTTACATAAAGTTACATTAAAAGCAGCGGGACGAGCTTCTAGTCGCGAAATTTTCGATGGCGATATAGAGCGCCAAGGAGAAACTCATTTATTAGGCGCACGAAAAGAAACGAATCGCGTAATACGAATGAGCTGTATAGATCGAATCGCCGCGCCACAATGCCCGGCCTAATTATATACTTAAACTGTAAAAATCGTAGAGATTGTAAGCGTTTTCGGCTGGATTAAAAAGAGAAGCAAGAAACTTTATACGAGACTCTCGGCTGCCGAAAAAAAAGAAGAAAAAACTGAAAAAAAAAAAAGAAAAGAAACGAGATATCTGCATTGAAGGACTATACGTTAGTCTTTGCCCGGGCGCGCGCTTCTCTCCTCGGCATAAGAAAATTGCCTCAAGGTTGGCTGACCTCACTCGTCAATTATTCAACGTAGGAACGGATAAATCGACAAGGGGGGCGGCGGCAGCGGCGGCGCGGGTGGGGCGGCTTTAAAGTTTGATTTCACGTGTTTCCTCGAGAGCACGTAGCAAGAGAGAAGCTTGTGCGCGCGAGCGCCGGGCGTCTGTCGAGTAGCATGTAGGAGCAGGGGAACGGCGGCGGCGGCGGCGGCTGCTGCTGCTGCTGCAGCGGGTGGAGGAATGGAAGCCTGTGCAAGGCGGAAGGCCGAAGCGAGAGCAAACAGCGGTGATCGATTTGAACTCAGATCTCTGTAATCAAGCGGCCAGACGTGCAGCTTCGTTTGATGCCGCTTCATTCCCGGAAGGAAGAGGGAACAAGGCAGAGCGAGAGGGAGAGAGAGAGAGTAAAAGGAAAAAGGAGGAATGAGAAGTAGGAAGAGAGAGAGAGAGAGAGAGCTGCACGACGTCGAACGCACTTTAGCAATAGCTTCCACAAAGGAGTGCGCGACGGCTACCGGCTATCTCTCTCTCCCTCGTTTGTTTGCTCATTCAAGCTTAATCTGCGGGATGTTCTGTATAGCTAGCGAGGCGAAATTAAGTCGGGAATTAAAAAAGAAAGAAAGAAGGAGTCATTTCGAAGGCTGTTATTAAGATTAAATTCGCGTAGTTTGCCCGCGTATTCCCTCGGACTAGAACCCCTCCGGCAACACAAGAGAGAGGTTATACGTCGAGAATACGCTAATTGTTTTTCGCTTTTTTAATTTACGAGCTTACCGTACATTTGCAGGAATTAACGGTTTTGATTATACAATTGATTTGATACTATTCTTTTTCTTTCTCGTTCTCCGATACTTTGACGAAGAGTGACGGGATGTACACGTCCCCGTCTAGATGTTGAAAGGGAATATAATTCAAAGTTATCAGACATTGGAAAATTATACTTTGTCACAAGACTGATGCGATATCTAGATTGTTCACAAAGTCACAGTGTGTTGAATGCAAACGACTTTTTGATTTAAATGTAAATATGAAATAAAGAACTTCCGTGACCAGAAGTAACAACAAGCCTAATAGAAATGATATAAGATTATGCATACATTTCAGCAGTATATAAATATTCAACTAAAATCAGTATTATGCACGAGAATATATGGATGCATTGAAAAATATTTGTAAGGAATTAAAACATTCAACTTTATTATTAACCAACAGAACAGGTGTACGCACTCGGAGTAGACGAATTAATTCCAGCACACCATTTGTACAATTGCAGCATCATCAATGTAACTCGATCTCATTTGAAAATCCTCATCCGCGCATCGTTTTCGTCGCACTGCCACCGTTGTGCAGGTATATATAGCGCGGGCTTCTTAGCTTGTTCAGCACTTAGGCTTCAAGATTGTTATTTACATTAAGGTGCATATAGTCGTTTGTATCGAGCATCACGTACGGCTATGCGCGCGTATTACATGGCGGCGTCGAGTGTGCACCTCGCGTGTGTCTCACGTTTTGCAGCTTTCTCTAACCTCTCCGTCTCTATCTCTCATCTCCCCTTACCATTTCTTGCTCTCTGCCTTCCAGCTATCTGTCTGTTTAAGTGTCTCCCATTGTGCACCTACTGAAAAATACGTTTATACGTGTGCACATGAATGCGTAGAGATAAATCGAAGATTTTGAAGCATTTTGAGTGGCAAGATTTTTTACACTAGTATTAATTCGACAACCCGACCAAGATTTGACGTAGAGTTTGATTGTGGTAATATTTGAATTCGAATGAGTCAGAGTACGTTGTCTGACTTCTTTACACATTAATCGTAGAATCTATGGAATTTTTTCGAATCTTCCTATAATTTATAGCCGATCGATTAAAGTGCATATTCCAAAAAGTAAAAAGATTGCAAAATAAAAACGACAGTGTCTACAGATGATACATATTTAACGTATTTTTCACGTATAATGCAATAATGCATTTTGCAACTAGTGCAGAAAATAGGCTACCCCGTGAGTGAGAAATTTGTTGTATAAACGTTACACGAGTGAAATAGCCTATTTCTTGGACGCGTTAACACACAATATAATTTTAGAAAATGCATGGAAATAGTTCTTTTTTCTCGTGCCTATTTTTCGAGTCCAAAATGTATATAGTTCCACTTTTACGTTAGCCGTTAACTTTTTCATTTCTTCACGGAAAGTGCACTTTTACGCACTAGTGCGGGAAGGTTCTGATAAGCGTATAGAAAAATCTACTTTCTGCATCAGTGCATAAAATTTGAAGATTTTCGTACAAGTTTGCAAATGTGCAGTTTGCGTTCGAAAAAAAGCTTTAAAAAAAGGTACCTTCCGAACAGGCGTTTTGGTCGTCTCGGGTTGTACATTTTGTCTCGATGATGTTGGAGGTCGAGTCGGTGTACAATCTCTCCCCAGTTTCCCTTCTACATCCTTTTTGCCTCTTTCTTGAGTGCGAGAGAATGTACATACGTATAGAACGTGTGTGTTTGGCGAACGTGGAAATGGTCGCGCGACCGGCTTCCCTATGCATGGTATTTTAAAGTAGACTTCCCTCTAATGCCATAAGCTGCCGTCACGTAGCTAACAGGTGTTGCGCGCGTTTTCTTTGCCAAGAAACTTTGATACTTAAGGAGAAATTTATTGAGTGCCTCTCCCGGCGCTCGCCAGAGTAATTTATGTCGAATGGTGCGCGCCTTCCTCCAAACCGTCCGAACGCGCGTACCGCTAGCCAAACTCTTTATCTCTCTTATGTTCTTGTGTGTGCTTGTGCAGTGAGACAATTCTTGGAGTTTCTTCTTTGTTTACTAATGTGATATCTTCGTTTGAACGGATTGTGTCAATCGTTGCGAAAACGATTAGCTTGTCAGTGAAATAGCCAATACGACTGGATTAGTCTCATTAATATTATACCGTAACATTTTTTGAATCTAAATATCGAATTAAACGAATTTGTTTTATACTTATTAATTTAGACTCTTTTATAATATCATTGTACTCAGCAACCACAATTTACAATCTAAGCACATATTACATATTTATTACATGCTAAATAAATTTTACAATCTTAACATATTTGCTAGTTTAGAATGTCTAAATAGCTATAGAAATATTAGAAAAGATGACAAAACCTAATATTAAACTATATATTTAAAAAAAGTAACATTAAAATATTATTTTATAAGTAGGTGTCAAGCCTTTTACAATTTATTGTAAAAGAAACATTATATATTATACTTTTAGCTCAACTACGTAAACGTACACCCAAGAATGACACGCAAAACAATTTCGTTAACCCGTAAAATTCAATTGCTAAAGAAATAAAACCATTGCCCACTACGTACATATTTATACACGGTTGAAACAGCACAGTTTGCTACTCGCACACTCCGTGACTATCCGTACTTTAGTGATTTCACCGGAGCCAGGCAGTCAATGTTCGCTTTACGATTTTGCAAAACTCTTTCTCCCCGCGTTAACATTAGCCTGAGCTCACTCGAAGCCCGAGTATATACAGTTATACGATACACGCGTGGGGGCGAACAGAGCGTTTTACGCGGTTAAGCGCTAAGTCTCCCCCGGCGCAAATGTACTCGGGCGGCTGCTGCTGCTGCTGCTGGGGCCGCGTGGCATCTTTAAGTAAGCACGTATTATCTTAAACAGCCGTTAACGCATCTCTCTCTCTCTCTCTCTCTCTCTCTCTCTCTCTCTCTCTCTCACTCGGTATACCAAAATCTGCCTCGGCCCCACTCGCGCGCACACACGCTACACATTTCCCTTTTAGCGGCCGACGCGACGGCTGCCTCGTTCTTAACTCTTCGCCTGAGCGCCTCAAGATCTTAAAGTACGTTAATTCGCTTGGCTATTAGCGAATGCTTCTCGCTCTCTCACTATCTGCTTCTGTGCCTATACGCGCGCGCGCACACACCTTCTGTTAGAAGCGAGAGCGTGAGAGAGTGAGACAGTGTGTGTGTATGTGTGTGTGTGTGTGTGT
>UELV01182295.1:0-11276 GCA_900490015.1 Megastigmus stigmatizans
GTATCACCATTCGAAAGAACAGCTCAAAATACGTCGGATATGATCTTTTTCAAATTATTTCAAACCTTTGTTTTAGTTGAAAAAAACCCTTGAAAAAGTTGTTGAAAATTCAGAGTCTTGGTCGTTAATGGGTTAATAATAAAGTAATCTGATATTATGCTATAAGAAGTTTGTCGATAGTGAAAATTGATTTCGCTTGTCGCTGATGCCTTTTTACAGTTTTTAAAAAGTTCAAACTTTGACAATTAAGTAAACAAACGTAAGACAATTGATAAATCACGAGATAACCTTATACAAGGTGCCTTCTTTTGAACTATTTACAATAATACAGAAGGCCTTTTTACTCAGTCTTTTATTGTGAAAAAATAAAAAAAAAATAAATGGATTTTTATGCCAAAGCTGCGAGCAAAAACGAAGAATATTTATGCGGCATATATTTGCTAAGATGATAAATATAATTAAATTAGCTATTTTTTGACTAGCAAAATTATTTCTGCTATATTTTGCAAAGGCATTGCCTAAAATTTTTCAAAGCCAAAATAGAGTATATAATTTTTTCGTGAGAAAGAATAAAATGAAATATGATCAATTCTTACTCGTGCAAATTTTTTAGATAAATGTGCGCTTGTAAGATACGACAATACTTTATTCTAAACGTAACAAAAATACAACAGCAAATAAAGCTACAAAACTGTGTGTCCACAAATACATCGACGTCTATTAAGTATAAACTGAAAATGGTGAGATTAGTAAAAAAAAAAAAAAAAAAAAAAGGACGATAAGGCGTAAAGCAAAAAACTTTAGTGAATGACTTTTACAATTTAAGGCGCTCACTTAGAAAAAAAATGTCCAATTTGTCTTGCGACGAAGTTACCTTGTTAAGAAAAAAAGGTGAATGAATTAAAGATTCAACGTAATTTTTTCAAATATATACATATTCTTAAAAGTGTAAAATATAAAAAAAATTATGACACGGAGCCGTTAGATTGCTAGATAAACCATTCCATAATGAAAAAAAACCTCTTACGATGTAAAATAAGTTTCCTGTCAATCGTCAAAACTATTTGAAGTCTGTGCATGTATAGTGAAAAGAAAATGTGTTAAATACCATACGTATGAGCGTAAAAATCTTCGTGGCTTATCAAAATTTAAAAACATTCGCATTAAATTTTTTTCATCAGTGTGTGTTGTAAGATGAATTTAAAAAAAATACGCGCCAGGAAAACGCGTTGAATATTATGAAATAATGTATTTCATTATATAACTATATTGGGCAATCAAAATTACAAATAATGAAATTACCGAAATTCAACAATTATTTTTTAATAATTTTATTTTTATGTTATCCAATGCAATCAAATTAGCTTAAATTCTTTTTTTTTATGTATCGATAAACCTAAAATTATTAAAAAATGAATTGCAATAGTGAGTCTTTCATTGTAATTTTGCCCAAAAAATCTCCTGTAAATTTACAATAAGTATAACTGATTTAAAAAAAGATAACTATATCAAGGCGATGGAGAATTAAAGCTGAATTCGGCCATCGTCGCCATAAGACATAATCGATCTCGAGGGGCGCTTTTCCTTCCTAGAGTAATTATAATAAAAGAAATTATATATCGCGAGGAGAAGATAAGTAGGAAGTCCACTGTAGTACTCGGCTGATATTGTGAATTTTAAACTTTAATAACAAATAATTAAATGAATTAAAATAAAAACAAAAAAAAAGTATAACGTGATAAAGCCACAACTTTACGATGATGAGCAAAGTGCAAATCGTTTTGTAGTTATGCTAGCGCATACTTAGGACTATGTTATCGAGAAGAATCAAGTGTATAGGTATGAGACTGCAGAATAGAAAACAAAAGTAAGTTCACTGTAACTCGTGTGTACCATATGCAAACTAAAAATCGATTCTCGATAGGCTTGTTCGTTGTAAAGTTTGAAAGTGAAGTCGAAAAATAAGAGCAGAAACCAATTTATAGTTAATAAGACGAAAATTGGATATGTAGAAAATATTTCAATGGTGAAAATATTTGCAAAAAGAATTATACAAACTATATAAGTAGACGAAAATAATGTTCATATTAGGTGAAAAATAATCGAAAGAAGGAAGAAAAAAAGGATGTATTCCGAAGCATTTCGCGTCTACAAGTTGACGTGCGATTCCTCCATTCGATCCCTAATATCGACAATCTTATTTTAAAAAGAAAAATTTAAAAAGACGATGGAATTTCTTCATTATTATATATGTCAACGTGCGTAATTTTGTGATTCGTAAAATGATATAAACTACAACACAGAAAGAGATGTTAATAGTTTTCTTGTGACGATTTTGATTTATGAGTAAATATTATTTGTTTTAAATGGTTATTTTAAGTGGAAAAGTATTCCTATAATTATTTCAAACGTTGCGTTTTTTTTGTAATGAAATATTGAAAAATGGACCATTCAAAAAATATATATTTTAAACTGTTTGGTCATTTAGTGTTTAGTATCTTCGATTACTTTGAAAATATGTTCAGATCATTTATGTAACGTTTATTTAAAGCTATTTTACAAAAGTAATCTAGAAAGCATAAGTGTATCTGTAAACTTAAAAATAATTATAAAATATACGTTTTTCTTTTAATAGACATTATTTACGTTATCATAAAAATATAAGGTGGGTTACAAGCAAGAGTAATTTTATATTGGTTATTAAATACACCCATAACTTTTTTTTTTTTTTTTAAATGTGGCATAATGTTTATTTTATAATTATTAAAAAGTTTAACTTTTATAATTATAGGCCTAAATTACTTCTGTAAAATGTAATCTATGTATAAATAATAGATGCCAAATTAAAAGATGGTTATAAAGTACAAAAATAATCAATTTATTGAATATATTCTTTGTAAATGTTGTATAATGAATCTTATAAAAATGGAGTTCTGCGCACAGTTAGTATGCAAAGCATTCTGAAAAATTTCCAGTTTGCAAATTTTCTCTTCGTTTGAATTCGGATACAATTAACAATATTTATAGTATCAGTTCTATCGAGCCTATGAATTTCTTATAACATAGTTCGATTTATCCGCAAACGAATTCTTCACAGAACATTTCCTGAATATTTAACAATCGCAATGTAGGTTAAATGAAATGTTTTTTTTTTGTTGAATCAAAGATTTAATTAAATTGTTCTTGTACTTTCACTTTGCAATACTATTTTTAACATAGTTTGTGGGTTTAAAAATGTTCTATTAGACAATTTAAATGATAAATTTAAAAAGAAAAACGTATTCATCAATAATATATTATGATGACATAATTAACATATATGTTTAATTTTAATATACTTTTTAAAGAACTGTACAAGAAACAACAATTATCTCAAGTTATATTGAAATAACTACCTGTTTTTTATCGATATTAAAAATAAAGGTATTAAATAAATTTATTAACAGCATTACAGTTTTTTTTACATTATATTATTTAAACTATCATTGCATTTTGCACGAACACAGCACAAATCGTAAACACCATGCTCTTACAGGTAATTTATAGATATAATTACATTTTATAATGATAGAATAATGTCTATTGTTTATTGTTACAAATGTTCAGTGGAGGTATACGTTTTACACTCTTTCATTCTTTACAACCATTAAAATATCATAATCATAAATTATAGTAAAGTGTGTAGAAAGGTAGAACACAAATTTGTTAAATATGTTTATTTTAAATTAGCGTAATACACGAAAGAGAAAGCTTTGTCGCTTATGTAACTTTGAAGTAAGTTCTTGACGCTTTTGTAACATTTTTTTGAAAGTTAGTTCAAACGGTACCATGTGTTTTTACATTCATTTTTAACCCTCTTGCGCACGGGCTTATGCATATTATATATTAATTGTGCGTATTTTGGACGAGATATCATGTCATGGTGCGCAGGAGGATTAAAAATTATTTTTATTTCCCAGATAAAATTTCAATTAATTGTTCACTTACTTGTCTTGAATATTTGCTTTCAAACTGAGAAACGATCTTTTGCCAAAGTCTCCAAAATATTAGATGGGATTTATTGAAGTGCATATATATTACCGACAATAAATACTAAATGTTATCTCCATTGTACTAAGACTTTTATCGTGAATATTCACACCAAGGAATTTTAGAGTAATTCAAGCGTATGTTTTTCTTTGCTATTATTTCAAAGTAATCGAAGATGGAGAGTTCATATGTTAAAGCATGGCATAAAAATGAAGGTATATAGAGTTGAAAACTTTTTCTCTCAATATTTCTGCTGCAAAACACACTAGTCATTGCAGATACGTTGCTTACGAATCTTTTTAAGCCTTGAATAGCATTGCATTTGACAATTCACCATGTTTAAAAAGCATTCAAATATATATAGATTAGATCATTCCTTGGAGTGAAAATCACTAAAAACGATTTACAGTTTTTTCGAGTCTAAAGAATTTTTCTTCGAGGAAGTCAAAAGCAAAAGATACATGCAATTCTTCACGGCTTATCAATTTCATGCGATTTTTTGCAGTAGATTCTCTCGGTAACAATCCGTCGCTCTCCCGCGACTGCATTGCGCACACATCCGCAGGTGGCACACAATGTCTTATATATATGCACAAGAAGCGCATAAGAGCCTAGAATAAACATACGTATAGCTTTGTGCGTCCGAATGCTTTTTGCGATGCTCTCTTTTTAGCCCCGGAGCTACCGGAGTAAGAGATAGGGAGGGAGAGAAAGAGAAAGAGAGTGAAACTAACACGTCCCTGCGGGGCACCTACAACTTTAAGAGAAAGAGAGAGAGAGAAACTGGGTTCTTTCTCATCTCTCTTTTTGCTGCCGCTCCGCAGTGCTCGTAGCCTGCGTAAGAAATAGAGCTCGAGGAAGATTATCGCATCGAGTCGCGTATTTGTCCGGTGTCTGTGCGCACGCAAAAAAAAAATGGTCCTCAAGTAATAAGTTATACCAGTTTAACATCTGCTGTCAAAAGTTTATTGGGCTGAGATTAGTTAACGGGATTTCTGGACAGAATTTATCAGATTTTTTTTCGATTTTCGTCCAAGACCGTCGTCGAAATATAGTGCAATTTGGCTCGTGTAATGGTTTTCGTTATACACTGTTATGATTTTGAAGCTACTGGCCTATGGTGTAACTTACATTTGAATTTAATTTATTTCGTTTTAGTGTCGATTTAAATTGAAAAGGTTTAACGATATAGCTACCAAGTATAAGTATAAAAAATTTCAATTTTATATGTATAAATAATTACAGTCTTAAAAATTGCAAAAAACAATTACTTTATAAAAATACACATTGTCATAGTTGATGTTCTCTACTAAGTAATCATTGCTCGACGCTAGAAATTGCGTAAAAGTGATTGAAGTAAGTAACGGCGAAGACGAAAAAGATTGTGACATTATTTGATGGACTTTTTTTTTTGATCGGTGACGAACAAAAACTTCCTGATGCCATCTGGTAAATCAACTGTCAAAGTAAAATATCGTGTTCAGTTTCGTTGATCATTGAGCATTTCTTTAAAAATCACGCAAGTTTGTGACACAAATTTAACAATTTGGGAGTTCTTTTTTCTTCGACGATGCGATACGACGTAAACTACGAAAATTATCATGCAAGCGAGAGTGAAGGATTATATTTGGCGAACATTGTACAGTTATGGAGATGGTGAGTAAAGTTAGTTTTATCCGATTCGATCGTTCGTGTTCTTAGATTTTTTTCTCCTTTATTTTCCTGGGAATTCGATTTGTTAGGGATGAAAGGGAGACGCTCTATTACAGCGAGTCTTTGCGAACTCAAAGGTGTTTGTTTGTGCAAGACTATTGACCTTAGATATTCAGCAAATGAGCATTTATAATGATAATAATGATATCTATAGACATCATCAATATGACGACTTTATTTTAGTGCTGAATCCTATATTTTATTCAATTTCCATTGTAATGATGTGTTTTTCTGGTTTGGGAGCATTGTTTAAAAAAGAAAAATTTATCAGCACTAGGTATTCTTTTTTCGATTGTTTTTCTCAAATTAAAATTACCTATATTTAAATTTTTTATAATTTCATAGTATTAGTTAAATTTAGATATTTTCTATATGTATACTGAACAGTTTTCTTTATTTTCTTTAGATAGTTTTAGAATCATATATTATTTGTGATATAAATTAATTTGCTATTTGAGTATGTATCTAGAAACCACAGGAACGCAAAAATATGTCAAACTACTTATATTGGAGCATATGAAAGTATGTAAAATGCGTTAAAAATTTGTCTCAAATTAAGAAAGGCATACTTTCTCACATTTTCCTATAAGTACGTCCTCTCACATTTATTGTTTTCTTACCGTAAGAAAGCACTGTTTCCATTATTTTTATAATGCAAGTACTTATAAATGTCAACTAACTTAACATTTAAATTTTTGAACAATGTTTTTTAGAACGCACCTAGGTATATAACCGATGTAGACACAAATGAAAGCAAAAATATGCGACAACAAACGTCATGTCAGTAGATTAACATGATATATACATCGATAGATCAACCTGTCACTATTAGCTTTTTCAAATTTTCAAGCTTATAAAAAGTATAATAAGTATGTACTGTGTGTATAACCTCCCACGTTGCATAATCATTCCTCGATTCTACTATCTGGATATAGGATCATCAGTTCCATTGTGTTTCGGCGCACAATACTAAAGTGAACTCTATAAGATATTAATCTGGCTAATGGCTCTGTGCACATGTACAAATTACTTACTATAAGGTCTGCGCTCGGGTGTCCGGGTGTACACGCTGATTGGAAACTATCGTGCATCGTTATTTCTTACAAAACGGAGGGAGCTAGATAGTAACAATAGGAAAAATTTATAATTAGCTTAATTAAAGTTTCGGCATGCGTATCGCAGTAAAGGTTAAGACTGAGAACGAATCAAGACCAGCTGATTTTTAAATGTCTGATTTATCATATATTATCTTATGCTTCTATAAGCAGGATTCTTTTGAGAAGAATGGCATATAGCTACTTTGATAAATGAATATCACATGAGAAATAAATTTCTATGAAGACTAAATTCGTATTATCTTTGTAATATAACAGCTGAGATCGTTTAAGTGTATGGGGAATCCCTTATAAAGATGAAGGGATCCGTTCTTCGAGTGAAGTTTAAGAATTTAAACTTTTTCTAACTACTCGTGAAACTTCAAAGTTAATCAAGCTGCTAAAATACAAAAGCTAGTTAACGAAGCACCGACTTTGGGTACTTTACATTCAACTTTTATTCCGTCGTGGTTACGCAATTTTTCTTTATTTAAAATTTCGTTTATGTACACCACATAATGTAATAAAATTTTTGCGAAATTCCTCTGTAAACGATTCTGTTACCAAATCTTCACCCCATTCTATCAACTAATTTCCGATATTTTGCAATCCACCCCCTCGAGAAAGCAAACCCAACCCAATCGTCCGAAAAGAGACAATCTCACAAGGTTCCTTCCCTCGCCAAAATATCATCAAACATCAGCCTAGTCAAACCTGCAGTAAACCCACCGCAACTCTCGCAGACCTCGGTAAAAAAAAACAGGAAAGAGCGCTGAGCGAGGAGGAAAGATAAAAAAAAGCGTTCACAGGAGGGGAAAACAGGAGAGAAGAGGATATAATAGGACTCGAGGAGAGGAGAGGATAGGAGCCGTTCTCCCGCTGGTGCGCATCGGCGCAGGAGTCGCCGGGCAAAAGAGGGGCAGCACACCAAAGTCAGGCTGACGCTCTGCCGCCGCCAGCCGCCGCTTCTTGCAATCAATATCGTTCTGGCTGCGTGCGCGCGAGCCTCGTTGTGTATACGTGCGCGCGGCCTGTCTATATCTCTCTCTCCCTCTCTCTCTTTGTCACGCTCACGTATATAAAATATCATAGTGCGCCGAATTTCTTATACGCGTACTGCACAAGGGAACAGGAAAACAAGAGACAGAGAAGGACCAAGTTCAGGCGTTCGTTTGCTACCCACTTTTGCTATACCTTTTTGTCAAACTGCAGCCGCTCTGTGCGTGTGTGTGTGTGCAGCAACGGCCGTAATTTTGTAAACGGAGGAGAAGGAACAGAAGGTGGTATATATATATATATATAGTACTGTATGTGTACGTGCAGGTAGAATTGAGTGTGTTGTTGCTACCCTCGGCGTTAAAAGTGGAGAGATCTCGTATTCGGAAGAAGAGACAAAGAGGATATATTTCTGGGAACCAAGAAAAGTGCGACGAGTGTCGATGTGCGAGGGTCGCGGGGAAAAATACGCGCTGCCTCAGGAGAAAGCGTAGAAGGAAGGCGATTATTATGTACTGTTTGCGGAGTCTGTAAGAGCTGTTACGGGGGAGAGTCAAAGGTTCTTCCTCGCAAATCTACACCACGACGACGTCACGTCCATCTACCCGCAGAATGGCCAAGGTGAGGGTTTTTTCTCTCTTCCTCTCTAGCTCTCTCTCTCTCGCTCTCGCTCTCGCTCTTGCGATCGAGAAGCAGTTTCCTTTTTTCTCGTTCTTGATACGTTTGTTGCTATGGGGGGTTGAAATTTTGACTCGGATAATTGTGCGATTTGGATGGGCGCTGAGAGCAGAACCGAACAAAAGTGGATGATGTTTGTTCGGACTTATTGTGATTTTCGGCTCTGGTATTGACAGATTATTTCGCTACTTTTTGATGAGCCATATCTATAATTTTGCACAGCATATGGATGAACTTCTGATGAGAATCATAGTTTATTATTTAATGTTTTTTGGGGTTTTTATTAAAATTTAAAGAAAATCATTATCGTTGTCTGTGACTGTTGTCATTTCCAAGAATCTTGTAATTAAGTATATGGAAAATACACTTGGTGCATCTGTTATATCTCAGGTAAGTAATTTATGCGGATCGTTCTTAGCAATTTTCTTCAATTCTCAGTAGTGTTTAATTTTATCATAATAAATATTTAAACAATAGATATATATCATAAAGTAACTAATTTCTGATTAAACTTTCATACAAATCTTTAAATTTATGTCTAATTACATCTAATTACATATTATTTCTGGTTATAATCAGAAATTAGTGTCCTTACGATGACTGTCCAATAAATATTGTCAGTAGTAGGAATGTCGAAATAAAGTGGGCCCTATTGCTGACTCTATACTGGCGTCCAAGTGTTGTACACGTTTAAAT
The DNA here is from genome assembly GCA_900490015.1 of Megastigmus stigmatizans. NCBI lineage: Eukaryota > Metazoa > Arthropoda > Insecta > Hymenoptera > Megastigmidae > Megastigmus > Megastigmus stigmatizans. Next base: position 9,207 of record UELV01182295.1, read on the forward strand.
AATCTAACATTTACAACTATTCGACAAAATTTATAACTCGCCACCTTTTCTAATTGAAGAGATGCATCAGTTTGTCGTTAGGTATACATGGTGGACTCTTTGAGCCTGGTTCTGTTAGATTTATGCCGGTGTGGATATGGGTATGTGCGCGAATCGGGAGGCAGAGGCAATAAATGTGCCAATGTCCGAGGTGACAGAGTCGCCAACCCCGTGTAGTGTGCACCTGTTCCCTTCGCTTGTATAATATCGAACGCGAAAAAATTGCCGGATGTGCGAGAGCCCCAACACAAAAGCGGTATTTTCCTTCAGTGGTATACGGTATACGAGAGCCTTTTATTCGTTTTTGAAAACCTGAAAGGGGGATGTGGTGATGATTTGTATGGCTAGCTGTAGTAGGGTGAAAATCAATAACTGGACAGTGTTTGTGAAACTAGAAATGTCGTGGGATATACGCTTATGTATTGATAAAAGTATTTAAATTTTGGTCAATGATTCGAGTGGAGGTAATAAGATTGACAGACTTGTGGATTGAGTAAAAGTACATGTGCTATTATATAATAGTAATTATATACTAATCAGAAATATCTTATGACTACTACAGAGTATACACTGTGTTATTGAACCTGTTTTTCGAAAAAATTATTTTAATATGTTTATTAAGCGTATTATTTGGATATAAAAGTTGTTTATTTTCAAGGATTTCTGCGGAGTATCGACCTTTTGCAAATGAACACACCTATAGTTATTATCGTACTGAGCGCAGTGTATGATAAAGTACATTTCCAAGAAATAATGAGTAAAACTGGAGTCAAAACAATCGTTTGTTCTTCTCTATTGCAAATATTATTAATTGAGTTACGAAATTAAACGTTGTATCACGTATTTTGGATAAAAAAACGAATCATTGAAATGAAAAAAAATGTGTATGAACATGTGTATGTTCTTAATCGTGTACCGTTATTTTGCTATTCACGTGTAATCACATGTAATCTATGGCAAACTTAAAATGAGCTATCTATTAATTAGAGAGAAATTAAAATCGATACCCGCTAATATCATTACTACGTTGATTTTTAAACATTACTTCTGCAAAAAGAAGCTCAATTTGTTATCACATTATTGATAAATTCATCATATTCGCAGTTTCTTCCGTATCTCACAAATCGCAATTTTTTAAATAAGTTTGGGTTACCTTTAAATGGCAGACAATTTAAAAAGGTGCGTATATATAAATGTGTATCACATGAATTTTGAGCTTTGTCAGAGTTTCAAAGAGGAATCTTCCAACTGCCTAAGGCTAACGGAATGGAAGGTTTTACATTGTGCCGTGGGGTGACTCATAAGATTCGTTGAATGAATTTCCACACCACCTGGAGGGTTGATATTGATAAAAATCAAGGGTCGGAGAACTAGTTTCTCTTTATTTTGCTCTACAAGGATTTAGACCCCCTTTTCCCACAGAATTTCAGCGTATACTCATCGTAATAATAATAACGCATTTTGTATAGTATACGAGTATACTATACGTATATATTATATTAGCATAAGACGCAAAAAGCTGGAATGGAATGGTTTCAAGAATTTTCTTCAGCGTATGAACGACGCAATTTTTGGTGGTTAATATTTCCATTGAGTTGATTCCTTAAGGTAGCTCTAGGGCTAATCCGACTTTTTAAGACATAAAAAATAATTACGTAGAAATATTCAGGAGGATTTACTGAATAAATTTATAAATTTTGAGGCGAGTTATCGTGTAAAGATTAAAAATATTGTAAATTAAAGTTGAGGTATTTAACATTAGCCCTTATGGGACAGGCACTCTGAGAGACAGGAAGTGAAAGATTTTTTTTATAGATAGCGGTGTATGCCATTACTGAAAAACTAGTTTTTAATAGATTGATATCTCAGCTTTTCAAAAATATAAAAGTTATTAATGGTTATCGTGAAAAATTAAAAGATATTTATTAACAAAACAAGCAAAATCTTGTTTTCACGGTTAGTTTAGGAAGTGATAGAAATTTGGCAACATCGCATCATTCGTCATACAATTGGATACTCGTTGTCCAGTGT
>UELV01182295.1:11296-60883 GCA_900490015.1 Megastigmus stigmatizans
GATGAAACCGAAGTCAAATAAACAGAGAATTGATTTCAATAATGTTTTATTTTAATAAAATAATAAAGAATAGGGTATTAAACCTAAATGAAAAATGAAGAAAAAATTTTTGAAACATTTTTAACACGCTTATGAAGTATTTAAAACAATTTTTCATTTCGTCTTTCAGTAGACTAGAGAGTACCCATAGAGCTACCTTAATACGGGTGGAGTCGCTGTAAAAATGAATTATTCACGAAATTGACTATTTGCACTAAAACTTATATTTTTTTTCTGTCACTTTCATTTGGTAAGCTTACGAAACCAGCAATTAGAATTGTATTTTTTTCTCGTAAAAGTTACGGTATTGCAGTTTTATAATGTCATCACAATTTACAAACTTTCAATCCCCATATTTTTTTAGATCATTGGTTAAAATGAAATGCTTGCATTGAAATTCTGCCATAAGTTGCATTTTTAATTATATTTACTAAAAAATTTTTAAATATAAAAATATAAAAGAAGCTTCTCCGTTAATAAATTTGAATGGCTGAAACTTACATTTAAAATAAAATGAATGCTGTGTCAATATTTTGTCTTTTGGCACTTGACTCGATTGTGTATATATACATATATATGTACATTGATAGTTATTTTGGCCTTGATCGTTACGGTGTCGTTTTCCACATTCACTTATCAAAGTTCTAAATTTTCTAAAATTAAATACGTAGCTATAAATATTATCAGTAGTTTATAAAAACATAAATTTCAAAAATATATAATATGTATATATATTATAAGTGCTTAATGCATTACTTTATTAATTTAAGGTCAGTGAAAACGACATTTCACCTGCACTAGGATGTACAGAATTAGTTTTCATCCACACACATATAGAAGTGGTTAATTTATATTTAGCTTATTTACATCTCCCAACCAATCAGATTTTTCGGTCTTGCTTTTAGAGAGAAGCTGACTGGATACACAAAATAATTTAGACTAACTTCTTAATTGAAAATACAATCATATTTTTTTTTATTTCTTCTTGTTTGGTAGTAGAATGGTTTATGTTTATATGCTGCCTTTGTTGTTTAAACAATTATTGTTGACTTTTATCTTTCCAATCAGTTTATTTAATCAATTCAATGAAAGTTTCATATATTTTTTGTTAAAACATACAAAAATTAAAATTCGTTGAAACACGGATGAAAATTATAAACTTTAATATTTCATGTATTTTTTTATAAATATTATATGTATATATTAATAAGAGAAAATTTTAGATTTCTTCACTCAATAGCATATATAAATACTTACCTAAAGGTATTGCAACTAGAAAGTAACTATCATGAATATTTTCATAAGAAAAAGAGGCTTTTATTCCATCTTTAATTCTTCTATTTTTCAAATCGAGCACGTATACCTATTAATACTTATTATTCGACTAAACGCTTAAATAATTTCTGTCCATTTTCACTATTTGAGAGCGTAAGAATGGAAGAACCTTGAAAAGTGCGATATGGACGTTGCACGCTACGACGAAAATCAATGTTCATTCAGTAATGCATCTGAAGCGTATCATGCCAGAAGTATACGTACATGCGTTTACCAGAGTCGGAGATTCATAAAACATTTTGGACAAACATCAATTTCCAGGACAAAGCGGAAGAAGAGGGAAGTCCCCATCTTTGTTCCCCAAGCTTCTATTTATAAGAGCACAAAAAAGTTCGCTTTGTGAATCTCGTGCAGAGCCATTACGCATTTTAGTTGGGTTTGTTTTATTAGACTGCATTAGAACAGATTTATAGTCATGGTTTGCTTCGTAAATTTTTAGGATGATTTTTATGTTTTGCGTGAATCACTTTGTATGCGTGCTATTTTACCGATACAAAATCTTAAAGTTAGCAGGCTTTTTCATTGATAATATAGAGGTAATAAATAAATAAAAAATTTCGTTGGATACAATAATATCGGTAAATACAATCATAAAGCATGGCTGTATTCGTGATGACTAATTCCCGCGTTAGTAGAATCGATTTTTATTAGAAAAGGCCAGTGAATACAATAAATTATTATCCACGTTGAAACACGCTATAAAGAACGCAATACAATTAGTGAGTTTCTCGAAATAAAAAAAAAATAAAAAAAAGAACATTTTGTTTAGTGCGTGTGGGATAAAGTTTTGAGGTTAACCAGTGAACCTTGCCTTGCACGTGTAAGGGAACCCGCCTAACATTATGTAACGAGGAAAACCCTTCGAATATAATTATATTTTAGCTCGTAAGTTTTCAACTGACTACAGTGATTTTCTTATTATTTGCTTTTTCAAAGACGCAATATCCCTATTAAATAATTCATTATTATTTGATATTGACTTTCGCTTTTATCTGAAAGTTCAAATTAAAAATGCAAATAGATACTTTCAATACAAATAACATGCTAAAAGTGTCTTGAAAAATTGATAAATAATGCAAATAATATTGATCGATTTCTTTACAAACGTATAATACATTTAGAAAGTTGACCGTCAATTCATTCACAACATTTCATCCCGTACACGCACATCGATCACGTCGAGAGCTACTTTCCGTAGTATCGGCATTTCCCGTTTATTTATTTTTTTTTTTTCATCTGAATCTCAGTGCTCGATCATCGCGTGCAAAAAATAGAGAAGCCGCCGGTATAATAAACCGCGGCGGATATACTCGTTGGCCACGCGCACGCATATACGGTGCGTACAAGTACACGATGCGAAAATCGTTTGGCGAATCGCGCGAGTCGATTTCTCGCTTTACTCTTCCATGACGACAATAGTCTTTTTTTGCCTTCTTCTGTCCTCTCTATATACTCCATTTCGTTTCGTTTGTATTTCGTTCTCTCGGCTCATAGTGTCGGCTGCGTGTCAGTGATCTTAAGAAATGAAACGAGGAAAAAATGAGCTCTGAGAGTGAGAGTTTACTGGTTTGTGCGTGTACAGATGTGTTTTCTATTCTTTTTTGTTTCGGTGCGAGCGAATCGAAAGTTTTGCTTAATTAGAGTGATTTAGAATGATTATAGGGGGATTTGAGCATTAATTGCTGAGATTAAGGGAAAACCTGTTTGCGCTGTAATGTGTGTGTAATAGAAAAAAAAAACAAAGAAAACTGAGGTAGTTTGTGTATGCAGAAACGCTTTAATGTAATCAATCAGAGAGACTATTATTATATGGTTCTATGGAGATTTACCGACTTTCGCGGATTAATGTACTGCAGCTGAGACACAAGAATTGTATTATGCAAATTTCAGACAACTATCTGGGAAAATTCTATTAAATTCACAATAAATACTTTGGAAACAGTTTGATTAAGAATTAGTAATTTCAATTTATGCTGGAAAAAATAGTTTTCATATTTTTTATCTTGCTGAAATCACAGAAAAATTGATTATAATTTTCAAGAAGAAAACACGATGGAAATTAATATTTCAAATTAATACGTTTAATTGTGTGCGGTAATGCACGTAATTCGATTAATAAAAGAATAAAATGGAACGTATCTGCGGTATCATTAAAATTTCTCATTTTTCATTTGACGCAAAAATGATATTCAATGTTTTGTATAACGGTCATAAATAGATATGCCAGTAATTCTGATAGAGAAGGAATAACAGGAATATTCAGGTTATGGCGGCGATAACGTTTTATGGATTTTTCTCGATATCGAGTAATTTTTCATAAATTATGAAAGAAACTTATTAAACTTATATATTATTATTGTAGCCAGATATTTTAATGAACAGAATAACTGTACTTGTAAAAATTTTATGAAAACCATACAGTTGTTCATATTAATACTTTGTCATATTAATCTGACGAAATTACTTTTGCAATGAAAGCTTTATCTCCTACAGCACATTTAGCGTTATTCCTTAGAGAAAATTGAATTTTCTCTACGAATAAAATATTGAGTTAGCGCTTAAAAATACGGAATATACACTTAAATTTAAGTAAATGCATATATGGAATCTAGCTAAAATATGCTACCTATAAACTCGATTGTTATATAGGTATCAGAATTCTATAAACATTTTTTTTTCAACATAAAAGTTATTTTCCTTGAATTAGCCTAAAGAATAATATACGTATACAATTATATCTAAACCACCATATCTGTTTCAAAATGATTATTCATCTCCTGGTGCATAATAGAATCCGTTTTCCAGCAATCGCTCATGCAGCAAGTAGAATCTCTCTCTTTCTCTCTTGTCACAAAAGAACCGTTTTTCGAGAGAGTGATGCGCTAAACTCAGAGGATGCAAAAGAGGCGAACGTGACTTTGAAAAAGTGTATATATGCGTTCAACCCCGAGTCGCACACGTAACACGCGCATTCGGTGGCCCGCCGCACACAGCCTTGAAAGAGAAAAAGGCGTAGGTGTGCAGTAGTGGTATATATATATATATATATATATTATACAGTCGTCAGAGCGTCGACGGCGGCTCTTTCGGATTCAGCGGGTCGTGATTCCGCGTGTGCTATACCGCGACGACGGCGCTCGCCTCTTTTTTTTTCTTTCAGTCACAGCTGGGCGTTCGCTATCTTTCTCTGTATCTGCCTCTCTTTCGTGTTTATATACACGGGAGCTGTCGCTTTTTGCGTCTCTGTGTAGGAAATTTGGTATTTTTCTTTGCTTGTGAAAAAAAGAAAACACGCGGATCGTTATTTATCTGCGTATTTGCGTTGATATGTTGCAGTAGTTTTTCGTTGGTTTTCAAGTCATGACGATAGTGAATGAGAATTGACATTTCAAAAATACTTAAATTTTTTATATTCGCTCCCGTATTGGTAGTTGACATCGATCGCTCGAACCAATCGCTTATAAGACTCTTATATGAAAAAAAATAAAGAAATTCTTATTTTACCTGACGTAAAAGCTCTTAGGGGAATCGAGGGGCTTATTGAGGACAATATTGATGATGTGTTGTTGAAGCCAATCGCTTATGAGAATCGAGGGAGAGCTATTCAATGCCTGTGTGCTGTATTGTATTGGAATTTAATATTACTTGAATTAATTTATATGATCATAAGTAATTCCTTCTATACTATAAAAAAAGTAATTGTTTATTAAAGTAGCATTTTACATTAAAAAATAGAATTACATCACTTTCAATGAGACAATTTTTGAGATCTTAAATAACTGTGACATCACAATGGAAATTAAATTTCAGAAAATCTCGTAAGCTACTGTTTATAGTACAAAAGAAACTACGTCACAATGGAGCGGATGTGAAACAAGAATATATTTGTTATGTGCTTACTATGTGTTGTTCTCGGTGTTGTTGCATTGGTGGGATATAATTTTTAGCTTTTTTCAGCATAAAAGAGAGAATTTTATAATTCTTAAAAGAATAAATATTAAATTTTAATTTTATACGTATTATCGTATATAGTGTAAGTGAGACACTTTTATTATTTAAAAACTTACAGGATAAGTTATGATTCAAAAAATTTGATTAATTACACACAATGTAAGTTGTATAACGAGGTCATTTTGGCTAATGACATACTGAAGGGTTGAGTGTCACGAAAGTTTTCATTGTTAGCAGAAGAAATAGCAATTAAATGAACTACTGTAAAATCCAAAAATGAATGTTTATTCTAAAAGAAGGATGATAATTTAAACTTGCAGATTAACCCAAAATATCTAGCCTATTTTCATCTTATTCATTTGCGGTCTGAAAAAAAATATAATCTTTAAGTACTTATTGCGAAAATAATTTAAAAAAAAATAGATATTATTTTTGTGGCACTAAAGATGATCTACAAGTGTAATTAAGCAAGTATAAATTTAAACGTAGTTAAGTACCATATGTTAGCTTCTTTTTACTTCCTCGAGCAGAGCTATTAATCAAATTACATTAGTTGTTCTTTCCTTTATACAGCAAAAACTAGAATTTGAATAACTGTTCTTTAAAAATATTTTCTACAATATACAATATTATACGTTAAATTTAATGCTTGGTATGCAATAAAAACGGCTTATTAATTGTACAGTTCAAGCTTTGCGTTTTGGACATTCTAAAGCGACATTAATAATGAGATAAGTCTCGGACGAAATGAAAATTTACAAGCCGTTCGATAAGTGGCGTTGAGTAACAATAACAGAAAAACTTCAATTTATCATTTGCCTTTTCAGCTTTCTTGCTATTCAAACGTAGCGTTATCAATCAAGGCTAAATGCAAATAATATGCTAATAGGTATTGAAAAATTCCAATCGCCGATCGATACAGCAATGAGGTAATTACGCATAGGTACACATTTTCATGACCTTGTTGTGCTACTAAATTTTAGGTTATGTAAAAAGATAATTTCAACATTCGATATTAAACGGAAATATCTATACCGGCAATACAATTCTTTTTACGTAAAGTTGTTCGATATATTTGCGCGTGTATGTGTAACACGTTCCCTCGATGAAATACACACGAACTTGACCTTCCGTAGATATTGTTATTAATTACTATACGATAATGAAGCTTGAAGCCGCATTGTTCTTTTTTGTGGACATTTATATCGCGTTGACTTTACAACTTTATGCAGCGTATAAAATATTTGTCTTTCGAAATGTTTCGGTGTAAAACAAAATAAACATTTAATTTTTTAATAAGTCTTATACTATGAGGTAGTTATTAAAGAAAGCCAAGGAATTTATGCAAAATAAAAACCACTCCTTTATGCGCCATAATAAAATCTTAAAGAAAAATCAATACATGTGCCCTTATAATGTGCGCTCGCTTTAATTCACCGAAAATTTCAAAAGAATAACTTACGTAATTTTTAAAAAAGCTTTGTAGAACAGTCAACAATATGAAATATTTTCAGCTATTTTGAACGTTAACGTCACTAAAGGTAATAAAAGAAATATTGCACTGCTCTCAATGTAATGGTTATATATTACTCGAAATTAATATTTGTTTAAGCTGGAAACTTCTTTGATGTACATTCTTGACATCCTCAAGAATTGAAGCAAGAGAGGAACTTCATGAGTTAATCAAGACTGCAGGCATCAAAACTATTTGACTTCTCTGCCTGTACCCACTAATTTGGATGCTTATTTACTGATGCGAAACGTTATAACTCCTCGAATGGCCGAGATCGCAGTAATTAAAATTCAGATTGTTCTCTGTTTGAGAACCTACTCTAGAACAGGTTTAATTTCACTAAAAAAATCAGTGCCAGCGTAAATTACGTGACGGAATCGCTGAAATAAAAAGTAAATCAGGCGATCCCGCATATATCCGTGTAGTTCGCGGTCACCACTCTGAATTTCACAGTAATTCGGTATTGAAAAATTCTCGTCACGAATATACATGCAGTTGTCTTGACCGCAAAAACCGCATAGTGATATCGTGGCGCTCACATGTATATATACATGCATATCGGCAGAAAACTGGCGCTCATTCGCGCACACACGTGCACACGAGAAACTTGCAGACGGTAAATAAAATCGCACATGTCGAGAACAGTCGGTGTTGGCGAGCCACTGCAAATATAGCTGACGATGAAGATACGCATTCGGTGTGTGTGTATGTGTGTGTGTGTGTATGTGTGCGCGAGTGGAGTTGGATGCACCTTCTCGTGTGCACTTGTCCGCGAAAGGGGACACTCTTTACGGCTTTCGATAGCTAATGAAATTCTTTCGTATGCTTTATTTTTACGTTCTGCTATTCTTATTTCTTTTATTTTTCTCTAATCTACTGTATGCCATTGGCCGCTACGAGATAATTTGATGTTTTCTATTTCTTTTTTTATTTTGCATCTGTGAATTTTTTAATGGATTATCTTGGATAAAATAAGAGCTGATGAATTTTGAAAATCGATACTTTATCGAATATGTGTCAAGTTTCATGCTTGTAAACATTATATATTCCATTTGAGTATTTTTATCGAATACAAAATTTATATCTAAATTAATTTGAACTAATTTGATGTATATTTTTGGTCTGTCAATTGTTGTAAAAAGAATTTTTTCGTATTCTATGTATGATCATCTTACTGCTAGTAGAAAAAGTGTAGGATTTAGTCAAACATTTATTTTAAATATTCTGATATAAGTACCAGTTGATCACTTTTCATTATTAAAAATGGTTAACATTATTAAATTTTAAATGTGTGATAATTTTTATGCTAGTAACTTTATTACTTTTATCAAAGAGTGTCTCTTAAGAAAATGTAAGACTATCGCTTAAATTTTGTTTTACAAAAAAACATCATCGCGTCTCGATAGGAGCCTGTTTTCAGCTTCACTTGAACGAGCAAATATTCGCAGATAGTGCATATTTAATTGGATTGGAATAGAAATAATTTCATTCATTAAAAGGAATTAGAGTCGCGGAATTTCAAGAGCAAAAGAATAATTTAAAATATTAATCGTATATGTCTTAATTTGAGGATTCCACACCATCCAGACATTTCCCAGAACTTTTATAATATTCATGTCGGAGTAGGTGTGCCAGTTAATTAGATAGCGGTGATGAAAAAATACTGCGCCGTTATTATGTTTATATCTTTATATTACTTCGTTTTAATTTATTATTTCATAACTTGGTTTTAATGGTCTGGTATTATATAGGAGAAATGTTAATTTCTAGGTTATTTATCGATGCAATAGATTATGGCATTTTATTCCTTGCTCTCTCTCTCAAAGGTTTATTCATCTTCGCATATTTGTGGTAAAATATAATAGATAATATAATTCTTTTTGTATATTTTATAAAAATTAAAAAAAATAGCTTTTAAAGTTACAAGAACTGAATGTCTTTCTGCTGATATAAAACATACCTCCACACTCCAAACTGAAGAAAATAAAAAGACTATAACTTATCATTGTCATCGAACAATTGAAACTTAAAACTGTTCGTCCTTGATTCTTTTTCCTGTTACTATTTATAGTTTCCATTCGTAATACAATCTCAATGAAAATATTTCCAGTATGAAAATGGAAAATATCTCGATGCGAAGTCATTTTTGTGTTATTGTAAATGTAGGCCGGAATCTTACGGAATTGTGAGAAGACAGTGTGTTTCTTAAGTAGTAGGCGTTGCTATTGTTTTATTTATAAAAAGATTTACAAAGACAGCAAGTTCTGGTATAAATAAATTAGGTCTGCTGTCTAGCGGTAATTTAAACTTATTATCGCGACTCACCTTATCGCACCGGTATATTTATTATGACAGGTGCTGAAACCCGTACGATCTAGATTTTTTGTTCGTTTTAATAAGTTAAAGTTCGAGTTTGCAAGTTCCACATTGTAGAACGTCTCCCGATTAATAATTTCGGCAATTATCATATAAGTACTCTGTTCTATTGAAAACATTTCATTCTACCAAATAAATAAATAAGAGTGCATTTTCTCTTAATCTAAAGTGAATTTCCAATAAGCAAAATCAATAAGACATCCGCCGTAAATAAAGTGTATACGAATTAAGGCTTTAAAGAAAACTAGTTTGCGTCTGTTGAAAAACGAGGGAAAAAAAGCTTTTGGACTTAGCGTGCACACGGTTTTCAAGAACTCGCGCACAGTCAACACATGCGTATATACTCGGAGCTTTCCAATTATATATCAAAGAAGTTCTCGAGCTCAGTGCTAATGAGTGCACTTACCATGCGGCGTATCGCGCGCTCAAAAGTATCGTCTTAATTAGGCGAGTCTGCGCGTGTGTATAAGTCAAAATTCGGGACAGACGCGGGCGCGTGGAAGCTGTAAGGCGCTTAACGCTACTCTGAATTTTCTTGGCCAATTTTTGTATAGCGATCTGTTGGGCAATATCTGTTTAAACTTAATGGTTAAATATAAGCAGGGAGAGTGAAGCTTTTCAAGTGTGTATCATCTGGGCTTCTGCAAAGGAAAAAATTCTATTGTCGACAGACTTACCAATTAATTTGTGTTATAGCTCTAATGTTCCTGAGTGTAATGTTTCATTATAAATGTCAGTGTTGTAATTCAGAATTATTAAGAAAATTAATAGTTTCATCATAAGTAACGCTACACGCGTCGTGTAATTTATGATGCCAAGTAACCGCAATTGAATTCTGTTTCTTATCATGCTGTACGGCAGTTGAAATCAACTATATAAGTAGTGCTAACAGACGAATAAACGTAAAATTCTAATCGCAAAATAAACATTACTATATTATATATTACTTATGTACATTCACACCTTTCTTGTACGTCGTTTTCTATCTTCGAAGTAGGTCCAAGTCTTTTCCTTCTAATACTTCAAAATATCTATCATTCAGAACAATCTTTTTACACTAGTTGCCATGATGTATACATTGAATTACACAGTTTTTTTCTCTTATTGAAAATCAATTATAAAACTTTTTCATAATTAAACTGCCAGGTTAATGTGTACATCGGATTTCTCGCAAAAGATATATATGTTTAAAATCCCTGCGACTGAATATCCTGAAAATCATTCAAATCGTTTATTTAGTATATATAGCGTAAGGCTAATATTTGAAATTACGTTTAGCTTGCAGTATTTGCACCTATTCGATTCGACCCTTTCTACTGATTGCTTCACCTTTCGAAATCCAAGTGTTTCATAGCAATACAATTTTTTGAGTAAAGCTTTAAACATGGATGGTCACCTCAAAGAAAAAAAATATATTTTCGTGTATATATATAGGCGAAAGACAGAAAGAAAGCACAATACACGTATAATACAGTGCGCGCAACAGCCTCTCTCCAATAATTGGAAAGCTCCCAGTTCGTGAAAAAGAGCCGCTATAGGTATACCGCCCGGCTCTCGCTCTTGCGCGAAAGACGCCTCTATATACAGTAAATAACACACATACACGCGCACAGAAAGACAGATAGACGGAGAAAAGACAAGAGAGCTCGAAAGACGCGCGCGCGAGAGATGGAAAGAGCTCGAGAGAGGATGAGAGATCTGTGTTATAACACGGCGGCGGAGGAGGAGGAGGCAGCAGCGGCACCGACACGGTGAAAAGTCATGGCGGACTCGGCTGCACGGCGCACGGCACACTGTGCTGTGTTAGCACGGTGCGCGCGAGAGAGGAGATTGTATTATAGCGTATATATTATAGGCGCGCGAGTGCCGCGACGCGGGCAGTAGTAGAGTCCGAGATAGTCGAGCGCGACGACGGAGCGCGAGTGCCGCAGTACCTATATAGCGTGCGTGTGTGCAGCGCAACTCTCCTCTGCCAGCTCTCTCGCGCTATATAATGTTCTCTCTCTCTCTCTCTCTCCTATTTGTAATGTACCCGCTATAGACATATATATATATACACGTGTACGTCTGGGTCTCTGTTTCCGCGAGTTTAGAGCCGCTGCTGCTCTCTCTCTCTCTCTCTTTCTCGGGGAATGCCGCTGTACTGCAGCAGCAGCGAGGAGAAGTGTAGCACGAGAGCGAGCCTCGCAGTGACCTCCGACGAGTAGTCGGCTCTCCGCGACGAGTCGGCGCGCCGTCCTTCTGTACACACACACACATATATATATAGGTACACACCGTCGGGGAAGGCGTGTTTCGGTGTTATACACCATGTATTTGTAGCAGCGCACCTGTGTTTTTCAGACTCGCTCCGCGCTTCTATATTACCACGTGTGCTCCTCTTTTTCGCATTTTCGCGTGTGCGCGAGAGTTCTGCTTGGTTTTTTTTTTGTATCACGAAGCTGCGAGATGTTGCAAAAGTGATGGTTCTGCCAGGTGAAGAACTTTCGGTGTGTGTGTGAGTGTGTGAAAACGCCGCGAGAGGCTTTGTTTTGCTCGCGGTCTCTCTGTATTCTGGATTTCAAACGTTTAGAATACAACTGCTCGTCTACGTCTAGACTTTTTTTTCAAGTTTGTATAGCGTGCGGTATCGTGTGTACGGATATAAAGCTTTCTGCGCGACATTCAATATTTGGCGGATTTGCGATTATTTGAACAATATTGATCAATCGCGCTTAAAATATTTAATCGACGACCAGAAGTATCCTATCACCGATCGATTTTCCTAAAACCAGCTTGATAATTCGAACGTATACAAGGAAACGTTGAGTGTTAATATTATAATTCCCAGCCGAGTCGTGTACGCATTTCGAGATCGCGCAAATATCTCGAGACCATCTATAAACAACACTTGCGACGCGCTGCAGGTACCAAATATATCCCGCCGATATAAAGCATCTCTTTTCCCACGCTGCGCGCCGCGCGCGAAAGTTGACCGTAGAAAATCGAATAGCAGCCTCCTATCCCAAAGTGAATGTGTATTTAAATATACCTATATAGCTACGAGTGTGCTCAACTTTACAAACGGCCGATATTCAACTATACACATCGAGACGTTTTTGACACTCGTATTGGTGTTTCAAGTGAATTAAAATAATAATAAGATTGGTCTCGGTGCGGTGTGCATTCGTTGTGTGTGTGTGTGTGTTCATAACACGGCTGTGAAGGGAGAAAAAGAGAGTTCGACGATCGAGGAGAATCTTCTGCAGCATCAGCGGAGAACGTGTATAAGCAGCGGATGGATGCTCGTAGAGTGAAAAGGTAATGGTTTGCGTACACATATAGGTATATACATTTAACACATATCGAGTAGTTATTGCGGCTGAGGTTGTATACATATGTACCGGTGTATGTGTATCGCTATGTATGTATATATCGCAAGGTGCGCGGCGACGGTTAAATGTGCGTCGCGAGCGGTCGTACGACGGTGTTTATGTTACGAGAGAACGAGAGAGAGAAACGATACTAGCACAGATGTATACAGATATATAATGGTATGTGGGTAATGCGAGAAGGCGGCGACGGCGGCGTGAAGTAACGCGGAAAGTTTTATACCATCTATATACGAGGATTTTGAGAAGGTGATGATGATGATGATCGTATATAACTTAGTGGATTAAGTGAGGATTTAGAAAAACGTAATAGTCCGTGATTATGGAACGGATCCGAGTTTTACTTTCGACGTATTATATATATATACGAAACGTCACACGCCATGTGTTGCACACACCACCGTAAATTGAGTGAAAGTGCCGCTACTGTTTAGAGTGAATTGTCACTTAATTGAAGCAGCCTCTGAGCCATTTCAGCTGAATTAGACGCGGCACTTTAAATTGCGCATCAATAGATAAAAGAGTGCGGCGGTTATCTGTTAAAGTGTCCGGATAATAAAGATATACTCACACCCTGAATTGAAGTTACTTTTCTAACAGCTCTCCCGCAGCCATTACCTAATATACATCTTATATAATTGATTTAATGACTATTGTTTGCATAAGTCAATTAAGTTGTACACTTGGGTTGTCAAATAAAGCCAGTCCTGCTTTCGAAAAGGTAATTTAATTTTAATCCTTTAACGATCGCAGTTTGCAACAAAAAAAGAAGCGCAATACCTGGAATAATCCTGGGTATTATAACTTTTATCACACACAACTCCGATAGGCGCTATAAACTAGTTGTTTCTCTCTATTATTTATACTCAACCTTGTAGAACCTTGTTAACGGTTAGGTAATTTCTTTATACAAATTATAAAAACATAACAGTAAGCAGTGTCGAGGCGCGCGCGCACACGAGAGCTCCGAGCGAGAGCCCGAGAGCATAGAGTTAAGAAAATAAATGTTCCTCGCCGCTACGCATAATTTTGCAAGTATAATTCAACTCGCTGCCGTGTATCACAATTGATCGTTTTTAACGAGATGAGTAATTTATCGTATACGCGTTTAGCTTTTTTTACCATCGTGCGGCTTAGAAAAAAGCCCTTCGAGCGCATTTGACACAGTTGCGCTCGGAAGAATATATGCGTTTTTAAATGGTGTATACTCTCGAGGATGTTCTCAATGCATAAAAGAAACATAACATTCAGTATATTACGAGTTGTTTGCACATCGTTCAACGGGTTGGTTTTGAAGGATTTGTCGCTTTCGGGAAATGCTGTTTAAGACTCCTATAAAAACTGTGTGTATTTTAAGCGGTTTCCGGTGAAAAATGGATGATGAGTCTCGACAATCAAATTAAACATAATCCTCCCTGCATATACCTGTAATTATAATGAAACATCTAGTACACGAGGTATGTAATCTCCGACAAACGAAGCTTTGCTTATTACTGGTACAACTGATCGATGACGTCAATAAACAAAAGTTTCTTTTTATGCACATTAGCGTAACAAATATAGTCTTTTATATATCAAGATAGATATCTTCAAATTTAAGAAATTTATGTATAGCTAATATAAAATTATTTTATCATCATAGGTTGGTGGGTCATTTAGCATATACGTATCGGCGAAAATATTATCCCTATATCTCGGAGTCGACTGACACTTGTATAGAAAAAATTGAAATCCCTATAGTAGATGTTCGCCTCGGATATTCTTAATCATCGGCTTACCAACGAGTTTCAACCATATATATTTCCATGTTCTCCACGACTCGCATAGGCAATTTTCCCTCATTCCTCGCCCGTGCTGTGCAGTCCACAAATCATTAAATTTTCGCGTACGCGCGCGCACACAAAGGCAAATTTCCATTTTCATTATCGCCGTTCAATCACCTGGACATCGCGGTGCACACGCGCGAAGCATGGACAAAAAAAAAGAGGCGCGCAAAATCTCTTTCTCGTTAGATCGTAAATCATCATTATTCTCAAGAAACTGCACACCGTGATTTCTTCATCGCTCCGCGCGCGGGGGAAAATCTGACGGTTACGCTAAACAAAAAGGTGCGCGCACGCAGAGAGAGAGAGAGAGAGAGAGAGAGAGAGAGAGAGAATGAAGAAACGAAGGAAAAAAATCCGAATGGTGAGACGCGTATAGGAAAAAGGGAGAGAGGGGGGGAATAACAAGCGAACAGAGAGTCCTGACCTCGTTATAAAAGCGCGACGTGCGTTTTCTTCTTTATAATTCAAACTCGAAGGTGGGAAGAAGTGCCATCGACTTTTGCGTACAGATGTGAGTTTTATGTGCCTAGAAAATTTTCTCTCTCGGAAGAGTCGGCGTCGAATGCGGCGAGACGAAATCGCTTTCTATATGGGTGTGTATGCGTATAGTGTGTGTTGATCTTCTCTCAAAGCTTTTCGGTTTCCTACTTTACGAGGTGTTAACTCGACGTAGGTGTGGTTCGAAGATATACTCGATTTCTGGATTTTCTCTTTCTTTCGAAATTTTCCACCTTTTTTTTAGGCGTTCGAGAGAATGCCTCACTTTAGTTGCTAAATACAAAAAAGATTTACTTATACTTGTAAATGAAACAGTCTCGACGATATAGTATGAAATTCGTTTGAAAATCATTTGCCGCTCGCAAAGCTACAAACAAGTTATCTTAATTTGCTCAGTGATGGGAAAAGTAGCGATATACTGCATCAATACATAATATTTGAATGGTCACGATAAGATTGATTGCTGCTAAATTAAAAGAAAATACACTTGTCTATAATCCCGCGGTAATCAGTATTTCAAGCGAGGAAGAATGTTATCTCACATTGTTTACGTGCTTATCCGGTCTTGACCAGTTTCTCACTCGTCCAAGTAATTCCTTCATTGTCAGTATCGCCGTTGTATGCCTTCACTTTACTCCCGACAAACTCGTGCACAACCGGCTAAAGCCTTCAATTTTTCATAAGTCATCATAATTTACTTATTCAAAGTTCAAGACAGTTGAAGTTACGCGGTAGCAGAAAAGCGAGGCGCGAGTGAAAACGAATCCGTCCAAGTCCCAGTGTCATTGGCCAGTTCTATAGACTCGCGGCAAAGTGTCAAATTGGACATTTGGCGCGTGCTTGTCGGCTAAAAGTCATCGGGGAAATACGTACACGTTAATTATATCGCCACGTATAATAACACACTATATAATAACCAGTGGAATTCGCTGAACCTCGCGAGCTGCACGTGTGTGTGTGTGTTATGCATGTGTGTGTACATCGCATTCCCTACATTATGCACGCGCTTCACATTATCGATCACATTTGGATCGCGCGCGTCTATATATATATATGTATATATAGGTATAACGTGTGAACGCCTCGTTGCAGTCGTCTGGCCTTGACTGCATAGCCGCGGCCACCGACGCGCTTCTGCTCGCGCGGGAATCAGCTTTGCAAATGACCGGCGCATATTTACACGACGAGGGTGTCGATATGGCGAGTAAATAAGTCGACGTGGATGCACAAGTCTATGAGTTTGTGAAATGGTGGATTTTTTGTTCTGAGTGTATATATATTTGGTGTGCGATTGTTAAGGAGGAGATAAATGGTGCGAGTTAATTGATAAGCATTTGCTTGGGAGATATTTTTAGAGATGTCATTTTGAACTAATTGAAAATCAATTAAGTGTATAACTTTCACTTCTGTTGGAGACTACTATTCTCTTTTAGATTTTCTTTACATTGCAGTATTTAAATTTAGGTAAAAAGAAAACTGTATATATTAATTCGACTGTACGAGTTAATTAATATGGTAAAATCTTATGTTTCTATCGAGTTCGATCACGCTGAACAAATAAAGTATATAGCGCGACAAGCCGCGAGAGACAATTAGAAATATAAAAAATCGATTATGCGAGATATATAGCTAAACAGCTTTCGTTTCTCATAAATTGAAATTGACCAATAAACCAGTGACAGGGTATTTTGTCGCACTGCAGAGAGAAGAGAAGAGAGAAAAAAAAGACAACATCGACCAGCGCACGGCGGCTGCAATGTAACGTTTATCCGGCTATGTGGGCATTTTGCAGCGACCGAAGCTCGGGATCGTGAAATCACGATCTCGACTGCCGCAGGATGTTGCAGAATTAATAATGACTGGTCATTTTCTATTCAAGTGCAGTGGATTTAAACTCATTGGGTGGTAACGCTTTTCCTTTAGCCTTAGCTCGGGACCGATATCCATTAGGCGCTTGTTTCATTTTAAACTATCGAGGAATCCAATTTCCCTTTTAGAATATTTCGATTTAGACTTGTATTTACGGACGTTTATTCCAAGCGTAAAAATTAAAATATGCTAAAAACAAAAAAAAATACTTATTCCTTTGACCTTCGATAGCATTCCACGTTATCGCAATATCGATATAAATCAGCGCCGCGCGGGATCGACATTTTTTACGTGCCGAGCAGGGAAGAGAGGAAGAAAAGTGTAGCAATGAAAAGCATGTACACGAGGAAGTCCGCCCTACTTCGGCCTCCGCGTATAACATCGATCAACTCGTGCTCGCACGCCGCGGCACAAGAAGCGTTTCGAACTCTGAAAATCACTAGCCTGGAAGTTGAGTGGCTAATGGCTCTCCTCTCTCGCTCTCGCTCTTTCTTTTCTCTCCTTTCCTCTCTCGTACCGACTCTTGCATTACTGTACCGTTCGCTTCTTTCTTTCTTTCGCGTAAAAACTGTTATTGAAATATATTGTACTGTTACACGTGAAAACAATAATTAAACATGATAAATAGTCGCCGCGGATCAATCCTCTTTTCTTCATTGCAAACTAGTATAGTTTCTTCGTTCTATTTAATCGATATTACGTAGATTAAAATTTGTTATTATCGAAAGCATGATTTTTTTTTATTTTTTTTAGATATTGCGCAGAATTTCTATTTTTTGCGTTTGAATTGATTTTTTTGTTAACCTCAGCGAAATCAATTTGTTTAAACGGTTGCGTTGATCTTTGGAAAAGCGTGCGGAGGTAGAGTTTTACGATGATTGGAGTTTACTACTTGAGAATGAAATTTCACTGTCTATCTTCTTCTACGATCTAGTCAATGAATTTAGTTCGCATACACTCACACACACACACATACACACAATAGCATGAGAAAAGCTATTGTACTCTTATTAATCGATAACCCTTCAGTCATCGTTTATAATAGGAAAGTTCATATGGAAGCACTCCAAGTAAAAAGAAAGCGCTAGTTTTAATTCAATTTATAGTATTGAAATGAGGGAATTAAATAACGTGTGAAATTGCAAATATCTAAACAATAATTAGACAACTATATAGTTACTGTCAATGTCATCATTTTTCCATTTTTGAATGGCAATTGGTTGATTGTTTAAATAGAACTAAAAAATTCTATTATTGGGTCTCTTGATCAAATTCTAATTTCCTGGCTGATCAAATGTAAATACGTCGACCGACCTAGTTTCATTCACTCGGCAGGATGTACACACTTGCAAGAGTATACTGCGCGTACACTAACATGTCTCGCGATCGATTCAATTTTGCCAATAGTAAATTATAACTCCTTGGGTAATAAACCCTTGATGAGCCAATCAAAGATTTTCCCCTCAAGTAAGTCGCGACAGTCGTAATTAAGGAAACAAGTTCACTTATATATATCTTTATACTCCACTGATTCACGGAATTCATCTTCTAATTTTGCTAAGGAAATTGAATATAAGTTTTTAATTTTGTTATAAATATATACGCTATTGAAATTTTCATGGATCTCGTAAACATTTTATTGTCAGTTTTTTTTTTATCTTTTCGAATAATTTGCAATCATGGACGTGGTCTTGAGTCAATATTCTGCAGGGCATTGACGCAAATAACAAACACAGTGCTTGACAATCTGTCAATTTTATTCGTTTGAGAAATGAGACTTATATATTTTTAAATCTGAAGTTGCTTAATAGTTTCGCTGCAAAATGAACAGTCATTAAACAAAAAATATATTTATTATTTATCACTTACTAAAAAACTTTAATTTTAGAATTCGTAGAAGTATATATATTATCTAAAACTTATCTCTATTATACACAAAGATTATCTGAATATTCCACTCGGTTCTTTCTATACAGATTAACAATCGCGACGGTTCTATTTGTTCATGCAGATTCGCGCGGCAAAATTAAGCGTGGAAGCCCATTCAATTCCGCCGTCAAAAGCGTGCGGCGCTCGCAAAATTGGACAAAGCTGGCGTGTCGTGTGTAAGTGTGGCCACTCTGGGAAATTCGATAAGAGAATCTCCCCCTATAAAGCCCAAAGTCGTAAAGCCCACACGGCAATTACCGAGCGACCGAATAGCCCAGGATTAATCCAAATAATGCACGAGTCCTTAATTTATGCGCGAGTGTCTTTGTCTATCTGGTGGGTTTTGTTTAATAACACGTGTGTGTGTGAGCGCTAAGCCAATTGAGAGAATCAGACGGATTCGGTCATTTGTATTTTAGGCTTGTATTCCAGGGACATCGTTTTGATTTGCATTGAAATTTGACTGCGCAGTTGAGGTTTCTTTACTTTTTTTTATTACTGTATATTTTGGTTTGTGTTATTGTTGCTCGAAGGTCATGACGATAAAATTGTTTTTAATCGCGATAAAACAGAAAACTTACTTAAGCTGACGGAGCAGCTATTTATATTTAATTAATATCAACTACACGTTTCTTCACTGTTACACTTGCCAATTGTATCTCCGATTACGTAATTTGCGTAAAGCAAACATAGCCTCAATCCTACAAAAAAAAACACATAAGCGCATTGCACACAGTGAAATTTTCGCTCGTTCTCGCACAAAAAAATCCTACCGGCACACACACACTCCCTATATGCATCCATTTTCTTCGAATCAAACGGCAAAGCCTCGCGATTCATAAGGTGAAAACTGGCCATGGTTCCGTGCGGATTCGCGCCACGATTAACCTACTTGCTTATACCCCTACACCTCGTTCGCATCGCATTTATACGTACACTATACCAAATCGTTATATTCCGTTTGCCTCCTCTTTTTCCTCTCTCCCGATTCTCTCGCTCGTGCAGCAGAATTTCATGGATAGGAAATCGTTAAGTCAGTTTTATAGGTCGCGCGTATGTATATAACACACTCGCATGTATAATGCGAGATCATGCGGCGGCCAATTGTTGAGATATACGTAGATTCGAATCGCTGAGTAATCGACTTCAATTGTCGGCCATGCGCCGCGCATTGCACGCGCGATTGAAAAGAAGCCGCGCCATGTGTCAATGAGACGTCTGCCCTGAAATTTATGCTGAATTTATACGCGCAGTGTGCTGATTTGAAAAATGATTGCTTATATGTTCATTGGGTCATCAGTTTTTTAAGAGTCTGAATGGATTCAGCGCTGTATATTTCCGCGTATGGAACAATATAATCATTTACCACTTCGGATTTTTATTAAATCTTTTGCGTTTCGAACATTAAAACACTACCTGTATATAGAATTGCGATTTTTGCCGTCCTTTGTAAGCTCTTCTTTGTCCCTTCTATGCTTGCGCAACATGTGCAATTTAAAAGCCGAATCGATACCTGCTTTCTCATTGGTCGACGACTTATTCAGTAGCCTCTCCAGCTGAAATCCGAAACAATCAGCTCGCTTTGCACGCGATTTATACTCCCTCCGAATATCCAAACCCGCGAACTCTTCTAAAAAGTTCATTATAAATTACCGCAAGAAACTTATATATACATCGTAGCCGTGTATATCCTCTTTTGTTGTCGATGCCGAATAGAAAAGTATATAGCAATTAAAGCGAGGCAACAGCTGTTATCGCGATCTGCAGGCAGCCGCCGCCGCGAAAGAAAGTTCAACCGCGATAATGGACGTTATAAAAGGCCGCGCGAGCTTAGCTGGCCATGCCGTCGCGCACCTGTTCTCGCGCTTGTACATCCTCACTTCCGCGATGTCGCGTCGTCGTTTTAGCTGTCGCTCGCACCTGTTGTCTCATAGGAAAAATTTATTGCTGCCTTGCCAAAGTGGCACGAATGCGTACGATAATTGAGTATTTTTTATAGATTTGCTTGATGGGGAGGCTTTAAAAATAATGATTATATGCACGACTGATTGCGTGCGCGCGAGAAAGGAATTTACGCGCAAAATGCAGATGTCGCAGAAAAACGCTTATGGAAATGGCTAAAGGTGTAGACCGATTTTAACGCACACGCATAGAGACACGGATAAGCAATTGTACTCAATAGAAAATGTAAGCTTGTAATTATTATGAAAAGGATGTTTTGATTGGATGAAAATGTAAATATACAATAGGATCATGCATCGAGTTACATAAAATATTTCTGCTTCGTTCTTATTTGTAGACGTTGCAAGAGGATACTATCTGTATTTACCATTAAAATTGCTCAGTCGTGCAGTTCATATAAAGCGTCAATTAAAGAGTGGTAATATATTTTAATATGCAAAACGTTAAGCAAGAAAGTGTACGTGTCACAACGGTATATGTTTTTCTTCGTATAATTGCACTTTGTATATGTAATTGATGCTATTTGCTATTATATTTTATTTTATACACGATTGTGAATAATACCAGTATCGACCAGGCATACAGTATTCAATGAGCGTATTTTATAAAACAACAAATAATTAACGAATTTCTAAAAAAATTATATAAATATGTTGCTTTACACGAGTGTAGAGAGAGTATATAATCATGCGCAGGAAGCGGTATAATTTAGCAACAAAATGAGGCCGTTTAGATCTAATTTGAGCGACTCTTTATAAACTCTTGCATCCTGCAGGTTTAAGCAAAATGAAGAAAAACACAAGTTTCGAGTATATGAACATTGATGATAAGATAGCATTAAGAAATTTAATGTGTTCGGAAAGCAATAAAATAAAATTTCGTATAGCATTGATACTTACCTATTTAGACAAAAATTACTTAATGCATTTAGATACTACACGCGTTTTAAACTGGCCACGCCCCATAAATTTGAATAGCAACCGAAATCCACGCTTACATAGAAAGGTGAATTTCGTAACGCTCACTAGCCTTTAGAGATACCCAAGATGATTAGAAAATTGTGAATGAAACAACGCAGCGGTTTCTGCCTCCCATTTAATAAAGCTCACACTATATCGTACATGAATGAACGCTATATACATAATTCGAAATTCTTGTATGCACAAACAATATCGTTGCTCAACAATGGTCCATCCATTACACGCCATTAAGACCACTCAAAATCCAGCAGCAGAACACAATCCCATAGATCAGAATTACTCCATATATATAAACGCTTTTTCTCATACTCGTCGCGCGATTGCCGTTAAGCCCATCCGCCGCGCCGCAGCTCCTGCAGCTAATCCTTCACCGGCAATTCATCAACTCTGTGTACCGAGCTCACCAGCGGTGTTTCAAAATCAAAATAGATTAGTCCTTACAGCTGCCGCGCGCACGCGTCCATAAGAAATAAATCTAAATGCGACGTGACGCCACGCGTGCACGGATTATTTAGCTGTTGCGGTCAACCGCAAAAACGAGTATAGGAGTAAACGAAAAAAAAAACAACATTTTTGTTCTTTATCGCTATACACCCGTTGCAGAATAAAAATCGATCTTCCGCGTGTGTGCATCCCTGCATATAGATACACGTATATAATAGATATTACGGGCTCTGTGTTATTACGCAACAGTGCGGCGCACGTCTCAATTCTTCTTCTTGGTTCTCTCTCTTTCTCCGCGTGCAGGCAGGCAGGCGTTGAGCAATATGACATATAACGAGACTCGTTCGTTCTCTCTTTCTCTTCCTCGCTATGACCGCATGTGCACGTACGAGAGAGTGGGCGACACGAATTAGCGGCAAATTAAGCTGTAATCGAATATAATTATTCAGAGCCCCTCGTGAGCGGTGCTACCACCGCCGCTTCTTCTTCTTACTTGTCCAGTGGCTTCTGGCAGTCGTGTGCGAGCGACGCTAGAGCAGTCGCTCTACAGTTCCTCTCTCTCTCTCTCTTTCTCTAAGCTGCTGCTGCTCTCGCTTTTATCCGTAATAGTTCGACGCCCCCGCGGCAAGACTATACACGCGTGTTTACGACCTATTGTGTGTCGTACGTGGTATTATAGATGTTTTTTTTCGTCTGTAAGTGATTTATCGGCTCTGTGGCTACTGGTTCTTTTTTTTTTCGGTTTGTGTTTGTGTCGTGGACGAGCTGTTATGCATTTGGATTTCGGATCGACTGGTTTTGTATATATATATATATAGTTTTTGGGTTGTCGTATAATGAGACGTTGCTGAGTAGTCATTTGAATAATTGCTGGGAGACTGTTTTAATGAATTTAAATGCCGATCTGGGCTTCGTTTTTTTTCGGGGTAATCGATGCGTACGATACGAGACGGTGTGTTTTTCTTTTTTTACAAGTGAAAGCGGCATTGAGTTTATGAGTGTCAGGTTTGCTATATTTGATAAAGGAAAAAACGATTTTTTGTAATCAATCCGGCAATGCGGAGCGTCCGGAAATTAAGTTAGCTTTGGTAAAATTGAAAAAAAGTCCTTTTCTTGTCAGTATCATTTTTGTATATAAACTGACTACTATGAAACATACATGTTTTTATGTAATTCAAAATTCACAATTCACTTTTTTTTTGCAACAGTGGTGGAAAATTATTTTTATCAAGATTTAGAAAATTATCCTCATTGTTACCAAATAATTATTGTTGTATCATCATTAACAATGAAAGTATATCATCATTCTTTTTTCTATACATACATAAAACCTTTTTCACAGAATAATAATTAACAAAATAATATAAATTGCTACTTGTGAGAGAATTTTCACTGTTTCCTTAATTTACGACAGTTACATCACAATACCTTGTGAAATTGAGACGTTCCAACTCGATTAAAAAAAGGAAATCCCAGAAAATCGCAACGAGGAAGAAAGAAAACAAACTGCTCGAAGCAAAGAAAAACACGAGCTGCGACGCCGTTAAAAAAAAGTCGAGTTTCAATTAAGTCGACGACTTCGGTGCCATCGACTCGTTAAAAGAAAAACTGGCGCAACAATCCGCCGTTGTCGTCGTCGTCGTCGTAGCCGCCGCTGCAACGATAAAAGAATTCCTCGGACAATTAATTCAAAATGCGTTTAATGAGCTTTGGCCGCTATGCAATTAATAGGAAAACAAGGCCTATTGAAAGCGCCTGCCGCACGCGTCTCTATTATTATAAACACGCCCGATGCGCGTATGCATCGCTCATTTCAAAACTTTTGCCTTTATTATACATGCGCTAGCGTGTGCAAAGAATTTCTCCTTAATCACACACATTATAGAGTAATCTGGATGTAAAAAGTCGGGAATTGAGTGTTTCCACGGTCGTTCGCTTTAATTTTATCGTTTTTTTTGGCACTTTGAACGAGGCTCTTGGCTGGCGCATTATTTAATTTGCTGCAATAAAAGACTCGCGTAAAAATGTTTCACAGTCTGGAGTCTCGTTAGCGCTTATTTACATTGGAATTATTTGTATTAGAGAAATAAAATAATTTACTTTATGCTTAAGTAGTATATAAAATATAGAAACAAATTTTTCGTAATAACTTTTTAATCATAAAACATTATTGCTAAACAATGGAAATTTGGATATTTATTTTCATTGAGCGCTTTGATATTTTATTTATTACACAACTTGAACAGAATAATAGGTAGTACTTATACTTGCTTTATTACGTAATTGCTTACAGCAGCACTTTTTGTATTTTTTACTTTTTTTTTTTTATCGCACGACAATTAATCTGTGATTGCGATATTTTTTACAATGTGAATAGATGAGATTTATAGAGACGAAATTGCATTTTAAAAACATTCTATCAACCTTTATTATCGCAGATATTGCGGAATGTCAAATTCAGTGACGTCGAGACGTATCGTAACCTATACAAAATCGATTTATGAAAAATATTATTTGAAAAATTCAATATATGTTTACAATGGAATGCCGCAGAAATTTATATAACATATTCGCTCGTAAAATATCCATTACTTGTGCAATATTAAAAATTGGTTTTCACTTCATTTTCTATCTTTATCTATTCGTCGCACATAATTATCCACATAGCTAAAACTAACGTCCTTGTATGTCAAAACCACGAAAAGAAAAGAAACAATCATTCGCCCCAGTTCTCCCTTGTCTGCACAAGCCACGACTCTCGCGCATCGCATCGTCATCGCGCAATCCCTCTTGCACCGCGAGGCGTAACGTCTTAATGGAATAACTCGAAATTGCCCTGATTCGTCTCGTTCATCCTGCAGCGAAACGAGCTCGCAAAGCTCAATCTTATATATACTCGTATACGCCCCAGCGCCACACCCGCATGCAAAATAAATAAAAGCTGCGGCGGTAGCGGTATAAAGGATAAGAATCACTCCCGCGAGAGAGCGAGAGGCGGCATCTCGATAAGCGATTTTTTTTTCTTCCCCGCTCACTTGGCCGAGCACGCATGATTTATGCAGAGCAGAGAGAGACGCGCGCGATTTTTCTGGGCCGCGCGGCAAAGAATGCGTGGCTTGTTGAATGTTTTATCGGTTGTTATACGATGCGAGAGGAGAGATATTCGACTGTGTGTGTATGTGTGTTAGAGGGAGAGCGCTTTTTTTTTTGCTCGACGAGCTAAATTTTTGGTCTATTACCCCCGAAGACTGCTGGGGATTGAGTTTTGTATGGATGATGTGTAGTTGGGCAAAACGCTTATGGTGATTTCGTAAAGTCGTATTTGGTTGGCTTTCATTGAAGAGTTATGAGGCTGTTTAAATGTTTAAATTAATCGAGTAAAGGCTGCAAAATCTGCAATTAGTCATTCTCAAGGATACAATTAATCACGATATATACATTTGTCAGCAATAAATATGTTAAATATTAATTTAATAATCAGACCCCTGCAAAACAAATTCAAACAATCGATTTCCATTGTTGCAGAACGCAGGTGAGAGCAGAATACCGTTGCCTCGGACGGTAAGGCCCTCGCTGCTGCCCAAGATCCGCTCGCTCGGGCCGCCGAAAATCGGCAGCGTCGGCCACCGTCGCTCGCCCGTATTCTGCGGCACCGCCACCGTCAACAACAAGCAACAGCAGCAGCAGCAGCAGCAGCAACAGCAACAACAGCAGCAGCAGCAGCAGCAGCAGCAGTTCATCGTCGGTAAAACAGCGGCTCTCAGCGTCGTCGCTGATCACACGACGACCAAGGCGCACAATCGCATCGGCATCTCGCCGGATTCGGACAAAGGTTCGACTATATCGCTTTACTTTGTTCATTATTTATTGAAGTTTTTATTGAGTTAAATCACACAAAATGTATATATATCTTACAAAAAGTATGACTGTATAGGTGAATTGTCTGGTTGTGCGCGGTACTCATCTATCTTATATACTGTTCTCACACCGCGAGCTTTTGCAGAGTAACACGGACGTTCTTTTAAATGCATGTATAGCTTAGAATTGTCTAGTTATTTTTTTAAACTATTATATACCTATAATATTTTGCTTGAAAAAAAATAATTCAATAATTTGTTTATTACATAAAATTACTCGATTAAAAATAATTTAAAAAAAAAAATAAACCCTGTATTGAATATCTTTTGAATAAATTAAGTTGTGATTAGATCAGATAATATTTATACTTACGAGACTTGATATTATTTTATTTCAGACAATCTTTTGGACACAGATTACTCGATATCGGCAATATGGAGCGCAACGACAGACAACAAAGAAGCGGACCACCTGATGCGCGTAAATGACGAAAAGTTTGAAATTTTTCGGTTAGTATACGTGACATGGACATACACACTTTAAATTCATTAAATGATTTATCGATTAAAATAATTCAATGAAATTCAGGAAAGATCTGGCAAATTTCGCTTGCCTCAAGAGAAAGCAGCAACAGCAGCTGCAGCATCAGCAATCGAACGAGGACGTGAGCTGCAACCCCGAGATCGGCAGCAACAACCTCGTGCTCGGGGAGAACAACAGCGACACAGAATACGCGATCGAGTCGCCGGTCGCGACGACGCCTCACTACTTGATGCTGACCAAGCAAAACTCGTTCGAACACGACGAGAGCCTGGGTATCCTGACTCCCGATCAGATGACCGACTTCACCGTTGCCCTCGAGTCCTCGAGAACGCCGTCCTGCGAGAATCTCTCGGGCCACAATAATCCAGGTGAGACAGCCAATTGCCAGAATCTTGGCAGCGAATCAAAATCTGTGCACGAGGTGAGCAATTCTATAAATCTTTATTTTTGTCGCCGCTTGCAGGAAAATTCTTTCTTGGGAAGAGCAGCGCAGTGGTAGCAGCTGCAGCGCGACACCTGGATATCTCCGCCTCTGTGCCATCGATCGAATCCTTAATACCGCCAAACGATCGGAGTCCATCCCTCGAGGAACTACCCCTAGATCCCAAGCCGATCGTAATCGTTGACGAAGACGTTGATCTACTCGAGGCAGCCCTTTGCAGCGGTAAGAAATATCTACGATATTATACTTATCTCAACCGCAGCTACTTGCAATTCTCTTTAATAAATGTAAATAACGTTTACTCGAAACAGGCGAGACTATACCGAATGTGCTTCCTCAACCAGTGGAGTCGGCCGAGCTATTGTCTAAGACTATCGTAATCGACTCGACGGAAACGAGCGAGCACACGAGCGAACAGACGCGCTGCAGCGTCGGTGTCGGCCACGTGCTGCCGACGAGCTTTATCACCTCGGTGACGAGCATTACGAGCCTCGAGGCTGGCTATCAGGGAGATGGGGAGAACTCGAGGCCCGCCAGCCGAGGACCCGAGCCACTATCCATTGCACCAGCCGCCAATCTCATCGTCAGTGCGGCATGCAGGTCTCCATTGCTTTTCGATTCTATCTGCTCAGGCCCTGATAATACAAAATTCTTTTTATACTCTTTATCAACTATCTTTCCTAGGAGTATAATGTATTTATGACAGTATGTTAATAATAAAGGCTATTGAATATTGTTCATCGATATATGCATTCTTATATGAAAGAATCGCTAACGCAAAAATGTTATCGTTTGAGCGAGTTACGGTCAAGTTGTCAATGTGTAATTGGTCTTATTATTAGACCTTGTATTAAAAGCACGTTACGATTATCGGTTATATGTCACGTTTATTTATTTCTTAAAGCAAATTAATTTAAGATCTGCATAACCAAAAATTAAAATTTACTTACAATATAAAATATCAAAAATGAAATTTAAGATGTTTAATTTGTAAAGTAAAATATATCCAGTATGTAAAAATGCTAAAGTAAATTCTTCATTATGGTCAAATAGTCCATGTATAAAGATTAGATTAATTCGATAAATACGATAGCGTGACATACTGCCGAATGTACAATTGAAACATATGCAGTATCATATTATATACTTAATCATATTAATGTCATTAGAGCCATAGAAAAACAAAAACTAATCAAAACACAAACTTACTGCCAGATTTCCCTGTTAAATGTCTATACAATAACAATATAACTTTATGAAAACTACCGCAACTTTATTCTATCCAAGAAGCAGACGAAGCAAAACAAAAACACAAACAAACAATGTTGCGATTCTTAGGCAAGATCCAATGACGGACTCGGACTTCTTCACGGAGAGCGACGCGGACGGTGAGATCGTACGAGGCGATCGTCGTGCCCAGGTGATCGACGGCACGTTGTTCTGTGCGCCAAACGAGCGACGCTGCCTCAGCTTCGAACCCGGCGAGGAGATGGACTCGTCGGGAATCTACTCTGATCTGGACAAACGACAGGATAGCGGTGGTTTGGATATCGAGGGTTACGGCGACGGCGATCACACAACCGACACTGGTGACACTGAAGTCTCGATGAGGAGTCAACCCTCGCCACAAGAGAAAACGCAAGTGCCCGCTCTAGTCACTCACAATGCGTTGGTGAGTGTCCTTCGAATACAAATAATAAGTCTTTTCTATATTGGCGCTCTAGTTTAGGTACTGAAACTATCCGTACATAATTATTGATTCTGTTCGAATCTCAAATTAGTTTTTACTTTTTTAGGTTTTTAAGCACAAAATAAACAAACATATTATCTAGTATTTTACAATTAGAATATGTCCCTTTTTATAACCTTTCAACATTATGAATAATTATTCATTATTTGTATAATTTTTCAAAATAACTTTATTGTTCTTTTTTATTATATTTATTTGCATTACAGTCGATTTTTATCAATAATGACTTATATTAGTAATTCTTTTGTGCCAAACACAATTATCCAATACATAAATAAATTACAAAATAATTTGTTTTTAAACATGACCGCATTACTTTTAGACCCCACAAGATATTTTAAACGAGACGATCGATTCGAATTGCACTTCATCGACGGCCGAAGTGACTGTAATCAAGTGCCAAAAGAATGAACAGAACTCGGCGACCAAGTCCAAGTCCAATAGCATCAGCAACAAAGAAAATTCAGCGCCCCTTAAAAAGTACAAGATGCCAAAGAGAAACGTCATCTCGAAAATAAAGACGATGATCGAGTCAAACCAGAATATTGGTTAGAAAAATTCATAATTATATTCAGTCAATTAAATATATTCTTATTATCTATGAATTCTATTTTTATTCAGAGTCATAAATAATTGTTGGTTGATGCAATATTACTTAAGTATAATATATAAAATTTCATTGAAATCTGTTTTTAATCTACGTAATTTTTATTATATGTTTTCTTTGCTGACATAAATAATTGTTGGTTGATACAATATTGCTTAAGTATAATATATAAAATTTCGTTGAAATTTGTTTTTAATCTACGTAATTTTTATGTTTTCTTTGCTGACATAAATTATTTTTTTGTTGATTTAACCAGTAGCTAAGGAAGAGCCAGAAAGCGAACCTAGAAGACTTCCAAGACAGCAACGAAAAAACGGTCGTTGGGACGCCGTGATGACCAAAATAGAGGCAGGAAAGCAACGCGGCAGGTCCATGAAAAAAGAAGTCAAGTCCCGAGTCCTGCAAGGATTAGGCACATCGACGAGCTCCACAGCCTCTACCTCCTCCACGAGGCGACCCGCTGGAGATGCTAATAACAACGGCAATAATAATGACAAAAGGTAAGTTTGGTTCGCTATTTTAATAATATCAATGCACTTACTTATTGACTATATACAAATCTTTATGGTTTTCAAAATAACTCAGTAGAGAATAAACTGTTCTTAGTCTAAAACAACCAATCACTTTTTAGTTAAATACAGGTATAATTTTGATAGTATTTATTCACATTTTACATCATTCAATAAAAAATAATTAAAAGTCGCGAAATTCCATATTTTATATTCCGAGGTCTGAAAATTAATTTTCTAATTAACCTTCAATAGACATGCCTAGCTTACACGTAGATAAATTCAAAATATTCACGTACGATACTTACTATTAACTACCTTACTCCTTGATACAAAGGAAAATATTCAGTTCTATTGTTATGGCTGGGAACTGAATATAATTTTTGGCTTATGAATAGTGCTTATATAAAATGAGATAATTAAAAGTCCCATTCTCTTTCACATGGTTAATTACCTAATTATGTGAACCGGTGTTAAATTAATTTAAAAAATCTTTTGAAAAATACCGACTTGAAAATAAACAAAAAAAAAAGTTTCCTGTTATGAAAGAGTTCTTGAAAAAGCTGAATACTCAAGTTGAATAGAATATCGAGACTCCATTAGTTAATATTCCATTCTAGAAGAGCTCGAGGTCGCCCGGAGACGAATTCGCCGAACCAGGAAACGGCACGGAGTTCCGTGCGTAGCTCCGCAAGCGACTTAAGCAGCGCGCACAGCAAAGAAGGCCTAAGTAAGTACATAATTTTTCTCCTCACCCTTGATCAAACCTTTGCATATTTAAAAAGAAAAGAGAAAGGCCAGAAAAAGAAGCTCAAACAACCCTCCAATATACATCTCAAGAATTGTCAAGCGATTCCTAAATGAAAAGAAACGAAAATGGAGAGGAAAACGAAATTTGAATCTCGTAAGCCTTTAAGAACAAGAGGAGGCAAGCAGCTGCTACGCGCGTTTAAAGTTATATAGTTACTCCCGTATGCAGGAGCATCGGCACGAAAGGAGTTAAACCGGCTGGTGCGGTCGCGTGCGCTTAGAATTCGAATGAAGCTTGGCGGCTCCGTACCGTTAAGCAGCGATCGACCTGTCTCGTTCGAGTGCCTTCTCTTTCTCGATTTATACCCAGGGCTCATGGGATTCTCCAAGGTCCATCTATAAATGTGCGCTCTAATAAGGCTATTTAGCATCGAAAATACTTTTACTATAGAAGGTGTTGGCACAAACAGAAAAACATAATTTAAAAATTGTTAAACCTAATTTAGAAACAATTTTTTTGGCTCCAAATTTATATTTGACAATAAGAACGTCATATATTTTTAGAAAATAATATTTACATTTACAAAATAATAATACGAAGGTAATGCGAGAGAAAACGTCAACTTAAATGCATACAGATGTTAACTATAAATATAAGCTAAGAGAGTAGTTATAGTCAGGCTTGGTAAAACTAGCAGGTGATTGGAAAATTTGCATAGAAATGGTCGAGATCGATTTTTAACTGTAACGGAGATTAGATTATTAATCTAGTATTAGCATCGCGATAGGAGAAATGCTGATTATTATTTTTTTAGTCTGAAAGACCAAGACGGCATTTTGTGTAATTTGCATGATTAAATTTATGGATACTGGTGTAAAGCTATGCGTGCGATGATTAATTCATAAATGGAGATATTGAAAGTGTCTGGAGAAAGTATAAAGAAAGACTTTAAAAACCAAATGTAATACATGATAGTTACGTGATTGCTGCACTACGCATGTCCACGATAGCGTATACAGAAAAAATCTTTCATTTTCACTGTAATAAATATAAAAATGCAAGCATTTACTTCTGGATATGAAAATTTCATTACATAAAAGTGTTTTGAACTTGAAACATTGTCAACGGTAAATCCTTAAGGAATACCTAATGATCAAAGAGTCATATTGGAATAACAGATAACTTTATAGTAAAAAAAAACAGTGATCGTATCTTTCCAAAAGCACCGGCTATCCGTAATTCAAAACGCCTTTTATCCAAGAAACATTTATCGCGCATAAAAAAAAAGGAAGGACGCGATACAAAGATAGATTATATACATCCACTGGGCTCTATCGAGTAATTCATGCACTTTCAACAAAACAAGAAGACTATAACCAACATCCTCGAGCTAACGATCTATATATCCACCTTTTGACGGTCATCCGCAGCATGCGCATTCAGACAGAATCCGGACTACGCGACTCGGCTATCCTCGTAACAATTCGTCGACTCTCGGCTTCGCGCATTGCACAGACGCACACATCCTCACACTTCCCTGGCGATCCCTTTTATTCAGACTCTCTCTCTCTCTCTCTTTCTCTATCCCTCTCCAGTTTTCTCATTCTTGCTCTGCATATATATATGTATCTCGGGGCACCGGTGGAGACCGGAAGTCGTTGTTTTTCTCTCTCTATCTCTCTCCTCTCTCTCTCTCTCTTTCTCTTGCGAATTCAAGACTCGACTCACACACACACACACACTGGCATTCTCCGATTAATTTAGCCACATCGTACACACTCGCACGTTTATATCGAGAAGCATCTAGAAGGTACAAGGAACCGAGCGCTGGACTATACTGCACGTGTGCAAGTATACAGACACTCGTACACGTGCACACACACTCACATATACGCACACATACTGGAGCCAACGCATACAGACATACCGAAAGCGAAATAGAGAAAAACGAAGCAGAGGCAGCGGCATGACGAGATAAAAAAAGGAGCATGATATCGAGGACGGTTTACGTAAGATCGCGCGGAGAGGCAGCTACCGGGAGAACGAGGTCGAAGGTGTACTCTATACTATACTCCTCGCGATATACACACATATTCTCATCCTTCTTCTTCTTCTTGCTCCTCCTTCTCCTCTTCCTCCTCCTCTTTCTTCTCCTCCTCTTCCTCCTTCTCCTCCTCCACCTCTTCCTCCTCCACCTCCTCCACCTCCTTCATCTTCGGTACATGCACCACGTCCGTGTGTATACTGTATACGCCGGTACACACGTACACACAGACACACTCGCGCTCACAGATATATACGCAGACACAAACTCGTATCGCAGGTCAACGGCATTTCTCTCTCTCGCACGCTCACTCATTCTCTCTCTCTCTCTCTCTCTCTCTCTCTCTCTCTCTCTCTCTCTCTCGCTTACTCCCAACCCGGGCTATATACACGCAACGAGACACGACGACGACGATATACCACCGTGAGGGTTATTTCCGACATTGCCTTTTTCACGCGCGCACCGCAGCAGCAGCAGCAGCAGAGCAACGGCAACGGCAGCGGCAGCGAGAGCTTTAGTCTAGCCGTACGCACGACAACGAGTGCACACACGTATATATAAGCGTACCTCTCTGGTGTATCTGTGTGTATTGGTAACGCGAGCGTGTTATAATATGCGAGAGAGAGAGATGGAGATGGAGATGGAGATGGAGATATAGCGAGGGACCAGCTGGGACAGAAAAGCAGCAGCAGTAGCAGCAGCAGCCGGTGACCTACTGCCAGAGACGCGCTAACGCTCAAGCCGTAACTGTCCTCCTCCTTCTCTCTCTTCCTTTCATTCTGTCTCCCTCTTCCCTAATGCACCTTTGGCTGGATAACATCGCATTATTGACAGCAACAGCCGTGCGCGATTTGTTCGTAGTTTGTGTTATCGTTCCGTGAGCAGTACTGACGAAAATTGTGACATGCCATTGTGTACTACCTGTTTTTGTGAAGGATAGAGACACACTCGCAAGTGGATGTGTTATTACATATGTGAATGAGTGTTAAAAGTGAAGAGCTCTGCAGTTTGTCGCGGAACGATTCGTGAACCGAGTGATAATTTCATGCGCTGAGACTTTGTGTTATGTATAGGGGAGGAAATAGATTGTAAAATTTGTTTTCGCTTAAATCTTGTACGCGAGAATAAACCGTGTAGACGCGTACTTGAAATTTGACAGTACTTGCAATTTCATGTGTGTGTGTGTGTGTGTGTGTGTGTGTGTGTGTGTGTGTATTGGTTTAACTCGATACTATAGATTTTTGTGATTTTCATACTTCATTAAGCGTATACTGTCATGCGAGCCACTTGAATTTGTAAAACTTCCTCGTTATAAATGTGCATTAGGTAATGAGAGCGACACATTTTATACACACAAATGTCTAGATATGTAGTCTGGAGTACAGGGAATGTCGAGGCTTGTGGGAGCAGAGAGAACCGATACATACGTGCGGACGTGTACCTCTTGAGAGGGAAATAAGCGTATGCTCGAAAGAGGATAATTTACATGCGCTTGAATGGGATTAAATGTGCACCGGAGCGTATTTGCGAGACTCGTGTTTTTTTTCTACGTTATTGAATTCATGATTGTAATGAATAGTTAGATTTCAAGTTCAGCAGTTCGAATTGCCGAGGGTTCTGAACTGTAAAAAAAAAGAATCTGTTTTTGCCCGGTGAAGCATTGATAGACTGTCCATATTGCGTAGGATTTCACTCGGAAAGCAGTCTAGAAAAAAAAGTTCGCTCGCTATTACGAAACGGCGCGTTAATTAAAAAAGATAACTTGCTAACCAGTCTGTCTCGCTCTCGAAAATGTTCAATTAGCCAGTGTTAAAAATTAGCTTCGAGATTCTACGGCCTAACCAACCGCATAAAAAAAAGGGAACGAAAGAAAAAGTAAAATCTATACTAGGTGAAATGGGAGTAACTAATCCTCGTACGAACCGGCAAATCATCCGGCATGACTGTAAGGAAAGAAAAGCATTTGGACGACAACGATAATGACACATTCGTGTACACTTGTTCCGATATCGTAGAAAGTCTTTTTTGCGTTTGATCTGTGCCGCCATACGCGACTACCAGCTTCTTCTTCTCTCTCTTTCTTTTCGTCGTCCCTCTTTCTCTCTGCGAGCGCGCGCTCGGGAAAGCAAACCGACGAGAATTCTCTCGTTCTTCTTCTTCTTTTTTTTCTGTTCCCTCCTCTCTTGCGAACTCGCTCTCCGTCCGCGACCTCGGACGGAACAGGTGCATTATACACCAGTCTCCACGTGCTTCTCTCTTTCTTGACTTGCGCGCGGCCGCCCACCTTTTTCTTTGCCTCCTACCTCGATGCGTCTGCGACGAATTGTGTATACTTTTCGAGTATTGCTTTGCTATCGCTGCGGTAAAGAGTTTCGAGTACTGCGACTGTACACTTTGTGCCTCGGCGGGTATTTCGGCTTTTATATGGAAATGGGACACTGTATCTGTTTCATCTATTGACATAGTTGTTTTAATGCTTTATTTAAAACCTGAAAGTACTGATTCAATGAATGCGATAGTTAAAAGAAAATATAAGAATAATCATCTTTTTATTTACTCACTGAAATATAACCATTTTGAATCATATTTCTGAATCATTGTTTTATGCATTTTCAGATAGCAAAAACTGTTAATGAGTGTAATAGATAGACATAGGTAAAACATATATTCTAGAAGAAAATTCTTTGCCATATTTATTCAAATCAAACTACAAGCTTTACTTATTTCCACGCTGTTAGAAAAATTATTAAAAGCTTTCTTTTTGAAAATAAACTCTATATGCTTTCAGTTCTAATAAAACTTGATATGCTAATTTAAAACATTTTCTTAAAGTGGTTTTCGAAAGCGGATTAAAAAAAAAGTTTTTTTAAATAAATAATGAGTACGTACGTTTCTATATAATTCACTTTTAGATTAGCTTGTAAATATTGCGTTTTCATCGAAACATTTTACACGGTTTACGTACTATTTAAAGATCTTTATATTCACGCTAGCTGTAAGTCAATTAATCGAAAGAACATCACATAAAGCTCGGGAACTAAACGAAAAATGGGCGTGAACACGATAAACTCGAAACACAACACGACACAGCATAATTCGCGCTGGAGCCCTCGGTAGGTTTTAAAAGGCGCGCGAGGCGCGAGGCGAGGCTAGAGTAGCAAGCTCGTAAAACGACAAGGAATTCGTGGCGCAAGCTCGCGATCTAAAAGCGGAGGCGTCATCCCCAAAACCAGAGCAACAGATTGCGCTTTCTTCCCGAAAGCAGGTCTCCGCATGCGCCGACCGGAAGCCTTTTCCGTATTGACCTATGCGCGATACTGTAATCCATTCGAATTCGTAAAATATATACGTGCGGTTCCTGTCCTGTTTTCATTTTTTTTTGTTTTTCTGTGAATTTTGTGTTCGGTGATGTCGTTCGATGATTTATTACGGCTTTATTTCGTGAATACTTTTTTCATTATCGGATATGTTTACTTTGAAGCATAAGTCTATTATTTTTTGGTGTTAGGTTATATCGGTGGGTTATTTTGGTTACTTTGTGGTAGTAGGTAGACTTGGGGAGACAATTCCCATTTGTGAAATGTTGATTTTGAATTCGA
This sequence comes from Megastigmus stigmatizans, assembly GCA_900490015.1. Taxonomy (NCBI): domain Eukaryota; kingdom Metazoa; phylum Arthropoda; class Insecta; order Hymenoptera; family Megastigmidae; genus Megastigmus; species Megastigmus stigmatizans. Next base: position 47,493 of record UELV01182295.1, read on the forward strand.
GAGATGTTTGTTATTGAAACAATGGCTTGAATAATTAGTGTTATTGCGAGTCATCAGTTACTTAAAAATACGCAAAATACCCTAAAATCAGTAAAATATCAAAATATCAAAATATAATTATTCTACACTATACTACACTACAAATATAATAATACTACAGTATACACTAGTCTACTGCACTATTTTTATTGTATTTATAAATATAAATATTGGTCAGACATTGAACGAAAATTGCAGGCGAAATGAAAATGTGTCGGCTCTCATAAAATGTTATACAAAATCAATACCTCCAATGCATTTTGAGTTCGGAACGGATGCACGGTCCAATTCCCATCTTATGCAAAAATATTGACACGTATTCAAATATAATTATTACTTCCTGTACATCTTCATCGCAATTATAAATTATATAACTGTATACAGTTGTTTAAAATATATAGTAACATTATTTTTTCGATTGCATGTGCTATATTTTTATTGATAGTAATTTATAGATGTACACTGCTAGCTTGACTTTTTAACCGATCTTATATTACCAAACAAAGAAATTCGTAGCTACTATCTTAAGTTCGCTTTTACAAAATTTATCTCGGTATTTAAGTGGAGTTGCATGACGGTATTTTCCCTTGATTGCCTAAAACAGCCACTGGAAAATAGCAAAAATCTATAAAGCAAAATCTTGCCACAGAAAATATATCCTGGTCATCGTAAACCCATCGCCTTAAAAATGTTATTTTCCAAAAGTCAATAAAATATAAAAAAAAAAAACTGTCCAATATCGACGAAAATCTAAAATCCCAGAATAATTAGCCTTGCCTCACTGAAGATATTCCGTTGAATAAATAACGCAACAAATCAAGTCGAAAAATGAAGCGAAACGATGGGAGAAGCGACGGGTCTAACATCCTCGTCGCTTCTCGAATAGGCATTACGAGCACGGAACTTGGATGAGACAAGGGATCACCGCGAGCAGGTGTTGGTTTTGAGAAAGACGAAAAAGAAGAGGAGGAGGAGGGGGAAGAAGAAGAAGAAGCAAGAGAAGTAGGAGGAGCCATAAAATGGGCCAGCAGTCGTCTAAGGGTAGCGGAGGGCTATCGCCCGCTCAGGTACAGCTGCAGCGCGTCGCCGAGCAGAGGCGCGACTCCAACAAGATGAGGCTCGGCAGCTTCAAGCGCCGAGGTATATACACTCACCTTTTCCCTTTGTCTTGAGTATACTCTGTATATATATATACAGACTAATCGCTAATGGAAAAGACGAACGACGAAATTCTTATTTCACGCTGAGTTTGTAATAGATGAATCGATTGGCGCTATCGTGGTGCTGGATTAGAATGTGAATAGGGAAAGCTTCATTAGTGACTTTTACTGCGAAATAGTTAATTCTGTATAATGAAACTTCCTTGCCCAGTTCTGAGATGTCCTAGTCTTTTGTAATCGAATGACAAAACAATTTTCGTTGCGGGTACAAGTCGATTTGTAACAGCCGTGAAATAATGTTAGATACTTTAATTCTGCTTACAAATTACAAAAGAAAAAAATACATTTTACTTTTTTTTAATTTATTTTCCATAATAGTTTTAAATATACTGTAATGATAAAGCAGAAATACAATTATGAACTATATTATTCTAAAAGTTTTATTCTGACATTTTCGCTCTGTCCATAACAATTAACTGGTTAAAGTAATTTTTCATATTTTCTTCTGCTAATTTTCAAGGCTTCGTCACGTTAAAAGCAGAAAGTAGAAAATTCGTTTCTTATAAAAACTTTAGAGAGTAAATGAGTCAATGTAAAATGTTATTAATATTTCAATAGGTGCATTACAAGCATAGAAAGTAATAAGCAAAAACTTTATTGCCAATAAGCTAATATATGAAAATGCTTGCGAGTGCGCTTACTTCAAATAGTAGCAAATAAACAAAAAGTTAAAAGCCTGGATGTTTTATCTAAGTACAATACTTTCAAATATATAAGATTACCAAATGATTTTATGGTTTTTCAAAAAGTTACTATATTGTTTGAGCTTCTTATTTCTTGTATCTATTAACCAATTGATCATATCGGGTCATTGTCATTATTATTAAAAATAATGAATTTAGAATTAAAATTTTTGTTTAATTTCTGAATACCGTTTCAAATTATAAAAAAAAAGAGTTTGAATACTTTCAAATTGAATTTATTCTTACAAGCACTTATCCAACAAATAATAACAATAAACTCGAATTCGCTAAAGAACAAAAAAAAATGGAAATAGCCAAGTCTACGATATAGATATTCAGCGCAATGTTTACATTGCAAGCCGCCGCTCTGCTTGCCTCTCGAAAGTCTATGGTCGTTTTCCCCGCCGTTATACAACATACAATATAATGTCAAGAGCCGTGCGTATAGACAGCGACGGTACAGTACAAGCTTTAAAAGCAGGCTGCACTTGACCAGCGCCGCACGGCGCATTATAATAGATTGGAGTTTCCGGGCTATGCCGGATGGACCATTACGGGGGGGGAGGGTTCAGGTATACAGTCGTTGGGTATAACGCAAAAATTACAGATACAAAAGTTCGGGGGAGGGTCAATTTTCAAGTGATAAAATCATGATGCTTTCTTTGAACAAATTCAAATTTTATGCCATATTCACTAGAATAAAATGTGTGTTTTCCACTACAATCAACGTAAATTAGGGTATCCGTATGCATACTGTAAGTGTAGCTAAGGATTAGAGAATCAGGGGGAGGGGTGGAGGCGATGATAATCACCATAATTACGAAGGGAAATGAAGTTCAAAGGTTACGCCTATGGAAAATTACCCGGAAGTGTAAATTTGCTCTTTTTAGTTTAGCTGCTCGTTCATTCGGCGACCGACTGAATACTAGTATATAAATTTTATTTTAAAGGCATACTTATTGGTTTACTGCTGATGCAGTAAAATAATGAAAGAAATGGGATTTTCAAATACAACGCAGTGGAAAAAATTCAAATCTTGACAGATTTTTAATTCTTTTATTAAATAAATAAAGATTATTTATTGGAAAAGTGTTTAAGCTATACTTACACCATAAGATGACAAAGGCGATTACATGAACAATAGATCGTTTACAGCAATACAAATATATTGAACAAATATATTTTGTTTAGGTACAATAAAAGAACAGGTAATAACTTTCAGGTATTCAAATGATCATTATCTGAATAGGTAAAATTCTTAAGTGTATGCATTGTAGAGTACAGGCATCGACGCGGAATTTCCCAAAAATTTTCGATACCTTAAAATTATTAAGTTGACTGAACGATGCGATTTTTGTCATTTTCAGAGAGGCCGCCGAGGAAGAACTGCATGGAAGCACACCAGCCTAATAACAACCAACTAAACTCCAATCTAAGTAGTGAGTATCACGCATATATGTATATATCTTTAGTTTAAATAAGCTGCTTCATTCATATACCGTTACACGATTTAATATAAAAATTTTTGTAAATAAATATATAACTGCATATCCAGATTTCTATATATACGAGTTCCATGTTTATGTTACGGTGTTTAAATGTTAATAAACTTGAACATTTTATCACACTTGATTTATCTTATGAAAGTACCTAACATATAATGAATGAAACTTTCTCGATCAAGTTAATGTTTCTATGCTTGTAACGAATCGAATGTTTGCGAACGTGAATATTCCAAACGAATTTCCATAAATAAGAATATAATAATATTCCCAAATAATATATCTAAATTTAACATACCGCGCGATAAATAAGCAGGAAAAAGATCGTAATGGATAAGAATATAAAAAAAAAACTTGTTAATTTGAATAAAACGAAAAAAGAAGATGGCAATAGCTCTGCAGAAAATCCAATAGTTTATTTTCTGCTGGAATATCGAAATTTATCACCCCATATAAAACCCGCAGAGAGCCGTGCGCGCTCGTTACAATTTACAGCCGCGCGCACACACTCGTAATAAACTCCTGCACACGTCGGCACGGCGTCTAATATCCTCCCGCATTTTTTCGCAGTCGCGCGTCATTAATACATTTGTCGCGCGATGCACATATAAACTTTCTCTCTCCCCATGCGTGCACCAGCAGTGGCACACACACACATACAGACAAGCGAGCGCGTGCGGTTAAGTTTTTATTGTGTTCTCGCGACGTTCAAAATTCTTCCGTTCGCACCATTGACAAGCTTAGCAGCAGCGGTTTCTCTCTGCACTGCAACCGCGTGTCTATGGGAGTTTTTCGCGCTGATTCGCGGAAGGGAAATTTTCTACTTTTCCGCAAGTCGCGTGTAATACATGCACAAATATAGACTCGCCGCGCGATGTGTCTTCTTTTCTATGTGGCGTGTATACCTTGCAGGTAATTATTTTCGTTCGGGAGACGAGTCTTTGCGCAGCTCTCGCGATGATTCGACGCTTTTTTTTCAAAGTCTTATATACGCACGTATATGCTTCGTTTTTCGCGATGTACGAGAGAGCTGCGGTTGAAAGCTGCGTACGCGTAAGTTTGTGTCAATTCTATGAGGCCTGTAGGAATATTCAGCGGTGCAAGAATAACGTATTGTTATGCAAAGTTTGGCTTTTGTTACAGCTGCAAAAAAAAGTATGTCGGAACGACGAATTTTTGATCGAACGAAGCTGCGCGCGTTGATTCGTCTAAATAATATAGCGAAAGTTATGCCAATCTTGATTCTTGTACGAATGTAAATTAGGTAAATTCTATTAAAAATGGTAAACAATAAAAATAAAATTATAGATCGCGCAAATTTATCGTATATTCCATTGAGTCGTATAGGACATCGAATGTGTTATTAACTCGATAATGTCAATAACATTGAATGACTGACGATAATAAAAAACGAGGAGGATGCGGAAATCGATTTTTTAGCGTTAATTGATTTTATTTTCTCGACCCATAAAGAGTGTAATTACAATTTCCGTATATATTCTATAAACAAAGTCTGTATAAAAAAGCAAACTCGCTCATTGATGCTTGCAATTAATTTAGTAGCTGCTCATTTAGCCATTAAATCTCTGCGCTTCAACTATTGTTCGCATGCAATTGCGCATTTGCTTCAATTCTCGACTGCACACCATTATAAACAATTAAAACTTGTTCGTCGGGCCGTAACTTTAAACAACTCATCGTCGCAGCGGCCAGTCCAAGAACAATGAACAATGTCCGAGCCGCAAAAACACTATTTCCAAGTTGTTGTACGAATTAATCGACATCTTCACACCCCGAACACATTGGGAAGAAGTACTTAGGCAGAGAGGACAATCCATAAATCCGCCATACGGCGTGTCTCAAAAGGGATTTACTACCTACCACCGCCGAATTACCCATAGGGACACTCGGAGAGACGCCTTCGAAATTTTCCACCTCCTCTTCTGTCCCCCCTCTCTCTCCTTATGGTTTCCCCCCGTTGTGTTGTATACGCGTAGTTCCGCCGGCACGGATTTTAACGGTACACTTACGACGGCTCGGCTACGACGGCAGCGGCGGCAAAGCCGCTTACTTTGCTTTCCTTCGGCCGCCGAGGGCCGCCCGGCTCTTAATCTACACGCGCGCAGGAGTCCGTCAGATGCTTTCGCACTTTTCACGCGTCAGGAGCGAGCGCTTCAATTGCGTACCGCTCGCTTCCCATATAGTTTCTCCGACTTTTCTCTTATCTTGGAAAGAATTTTTCGCGCGTGGGTGTCTGTATGGTCATCGGTTGTGGCACCGTTCAAATGTGCTAATATACCGAGATTCGTCGGATGTTTGTTTTGTATACGGATTGTGTTGAGAGTGCGTGATAGTGGAGGAGACTGAGAGAGACTCTCTTGGACACTTTGATTATGCATAGGTATATAAGGAGACTTTAGTGTGTGCGTTTGTGTCGGTGGCGTTCGGCAGGAAGGTGATTTTTCTTAATAGCTTAATAGCTTGTGAGAATTTCGAGAGATTCGGTGTGTGTGTGTGCGTGCCGCACTTTCGTCACTTTTGGATTGTTGCTCGCTGCTGCGTGTGTACACCTATATATATATATACGATTTGCGTGCTTCATTGACTAGCTGATCTATCGGTGGATATATAGGTCTTCGGTTGTCGATGGTGAAATTTCGGAACGACATTTTCTATACAGTGCTTTCGTCGATATTGCGCAATTTCAGAACTTTTCCGTCAAACGGAGTTGCAGAAATACATTCTTGCAGCTTTTTTTTTTGTAAAATACTTATATAGTTGTTAGTTTGATTTCATATAAATTCAATGGAATATAAGTCACTGATATTGTTAACGATAGCAGTTCTGCTGCAAGATTTATTAAATATATATTTAGGTTAATCGCGATGCACTAGACAATAGCCAGCCAGCCATGCAAAAAACGACACTGTTCCGATACTTAACCGTCCTTTTTGATCATGACATAATTAAATTGGCACAAAACTGATTCCCTAAAAATCACAATCTTGAATATTATATACTTTTACATCGAAGCCGTTCGCACTAGAAAGTGGGAAATGCAATTTTCCTACAAACTAGATCAATCCAAAGTGTATATTCAATTGGTATATAGTACTACTGCTGAACGCGATCGATACCAACGCATTCGTTGAGACTCGATATCTAATTAACCAAAAGCTTGCCATTGCATTAAAAGAAGTGACCCGATTTATTGTGTGTGTCTGTGTGTTTAAGGGTGGACGCATCAGTCATGGCCACCACATTGTTTGTGGCCATTTTCGAAGGTAAGGAATGACAGTGAAAGCGCGAACCGTTCGATTCGTTAAAAGATAAAACTAAATAGAATTCTTGAGCTTATCGTGAAATACGTGCAATATTTGTTCTCGATTGGCCTAATCTATATACTTGTCGTTATAAAGCAATTTATCAGATTTTCCTTTAAGAAATGCTCCATTTTCGGATGAGCTTTACGACTATATATACATATAGATTTTCTACAGGGATAACGAACGGTATAACTAATTTGCGATTCCGTCTACCTTTTCGTGCTTGCAGAATCAAACCTTTCAACAGTCAGAAAAGCGCCTAGCATCAAAAGTGTTCAGTCTAACGTCAACGCGAAGCAAAAAAACACAACAACTAACAAAGGTGAGTTTCACGAAAGTTCCTAATGTACCTCATATTTACGAAATTACTCATCTAAGTGTACGAGTACATCCCAAGCACACAGATTGAGACGTAAAAATTATACTTACTATTTACACTAATCAAAATTCATTTCGATGAAATATTCTTTATTCTCGTGCATAAAACAGTTTTTAAAGGATATAAATATACCTAACGCTAGAAATAACAGTTCTAAACCAATCGCACTACACCGGTTATGTATAATTATACATTTGAAAAAAACTATACACAGTATAAGCGTAACGGATCCGCGTGATTCGAACCCAGTCAAATATACCAATTACTACAAAACTGCGTGATAATAAAGATAAAAGTATAAGAGTAATAATATAAAGGCCGCACTACTCGATATCTACGCAAAATAAACATGGTTAACCAACTCGGTTCAAGTGCAGCCCTCGTAAAACTCGCGTAAAATCAAACGGTATATATACAGCAACAAAACCACACACACCACCACAACGAATCCGCAAACTCTTTGCGTCGACGGTTAAACTTTGAGCAGATCCACACGGGGGAGAAAGAGAAAAAGATAGTTGCCTGTATAGCACACGACTGCTTAGAAGCGAGTGAAAAAAAAATGGAAAAAGGAGGAACGACGAAATATATAAAGAGCACTCGGACCGTAATTAAGCGTGCACAATGAACCAAACATGAAATTACCATTCATTAATCGCCACCTGGCTTCAATTTGCCTTTTTTTTCGAGAGCCACTCGTGCGCGCGCGTTCGCCCTTTTGCCGCCGCGTTTCTGAATTAGCCTAGTAAGTGTGTGTAAGTGTGTGTATACCGCGAGGCGAATGTATCTGTGTCTGTGTGTGTATGTGTGTGTAGCATGAAATCCGTCTCGCACGTCCCCATTTCTTTCCCTAGAGGCGAATGCATTGCGCCAATGTTTCCGTGGAGTTTCTAATCTTGCTCCTCTGTGTGCGTGTACGTGTGTGTGTGTGTATATACTTAGAGAGCGATTGAAATGCGTCGTCCGAACGGGAGAGAAAAAGCGTATTTTTTCTTCTTTTTTTTCAATTGTGTCGAAGGAAGATTGTTCGGTTGGATCCTTGTGGTGGCGCGGAATGAAAGTTTGAAGTAGGACTCGGATAAGTGCTGGAGAGAGGAATTTTTAGTGTTCATAAATTATAAGCAAATATATATGATCTGTTTGGCTATTTTCGATATGAGAAAATCAGTTCTATGAACAGTTACTCTTAGATGAAATTTTGTTACGTTCATTAATTTTCAAATTGAAGAAATTACATTTGTATAATTCACAGGGCAAATCGTTGAACCCTAATTAAAAATGCTTAATCAGAATCATTATTGCCATCATCAACTTACGCAATCCAAACAATGTAAAAAAAAAAGTAATAATAGACAGTTAATATTCCACGTCGGTATTTCAGTGTCATACAGCTTATCATTTGACGTCACGATCCTTACGTATACAGCATTTCTTAATAAATACATGGCTCTGAATTTTTCAAGATTATTATTATGGTTAGTGATTAGGTATACGAGTGACTTGTGTTTCTGCAAGTAAAGCATTACTGATTAAATATCTTGAATTTCCTGGCTAGACAGACTCATTTCTATAAGTCAATCTAAAATTTGGTCGGTCGAATAACGATAATCTGTCTAGGTATTATACATACATATAAATCCGATTATGCATCCCGCAAATATTTGCACATCGGAAACGTAAACAAAATGAATACGCGGTCCCAAATAAACAAGGAAAAATCCGTCGTTATCCGCAATTCTGTAAAAGCGCGATATACGTGCGATGCAAACTGTTGCACTGCGCCGTAGGCTCGTTGCCGCGGCTCTAGGTACGTATAATATATTTTCCAGCAAATCTGTATACCGCGGACAAGTCTAGGTCACGCACTGCAGCTAGGACGTGCGTAACGCGCCTCGTATAGAGCCAAAACTCACTTCTCTCTCGACACGTAAATGCGCCTTATGTTACAATATGCACTTGGCTTTTAAAGCTTTGCCAAAAGCGAACTTCTATGTAGTTCTGTGTATAGAGAGGGGAAATTTGGCTGCTTTTCCTTGCTTTCGTATGCAGCAGAGCTGTATTGATGAAACATCCTTTTGAATGAGCGAATCGTAATATTCGGTATCACTTCCGCTCGAATCGAAGCGAATAGCTTTGAGTGCACCCGCAGTAAAGATCGCGTGCTGTTTCTTATTTGTATGGAAAGTTGAAATGCAAATAATAATTATAGCAATCTTTCATTTGCGAAAGTCGAGCTCACTTTGAACTCGGTAACATTTTCTCTCTCGCTCTCAAACTAAAAAAAAAACTTACATAAGTAAGGATCTCACGCGGTGCGCATCCTTCTCCTTCGATACTCGAAAATTTCTCTCTCCGCGACTTACTCGCGATCGCAACATCGCTCATTCTCTCATCATCGTCTCTCTCTCTGTCTTCTCTCTCTTGCGCGCACGTTCCGAAAATTTCTAAAATGACTTGCTTGCCGAACCCAATAGCACAAGTATATTATACTCGCTCTATTCCATCCGAACTGGCACGCGTATATATATAGGTACAAGTATATCATCTACCCGCAAAGTCTGTATATAGAGAGACGGCCGCGGAGAGAAGTTGCTTGAGTTCTCTGCTCGCTCACCGGAAGAATGAAAGAAAGCCGGTCTGAACTTTCACTTAAAACTGCCGCCCTCGTCCTCCTCCTCGTCCTCGTTGCCGTCCTCGTCGTCGTCGTCGTCGTCGTCGTCGCGGTGACCGTTAATTTTGCTCCCGCGGTATTCTACATCATTTGGCCGCGTATACAGTATACATACGCACGCATATCGCCTTTTATCCATTTTTCATTCCCGATTTGATTTTTCCAGTTTTCGAGCGCCGTTTTAATCGAAATGATTTCGTTCCCGTCAAATGCAAACGGATTTCAAATTACTCGATAGCCTGAGAGACTTTATATACACACTGAGGTTTGGCCGCGATATCTCAGTCTAAGTGAGAGCAATGCGCGCATCTGGTGCTCGATCGCCTCTTCAAATTTACAGACTAAATAACTGTCTGTCGTAAACAACAGCTCGTATTAGACCGTAAACTTGAAGAGGAAAAAAAAACCGGACCTAAACAGCTTATAAAAATGACGTTTTACAGCGTGTCTATAGGAGTTTCCCTATATAAGCGGCTCGTACATATATATATACACGCTGCACACACGCCAAGTATACGTGTTTAGAGATCGATCGTAAAATATGGGCGAATAAAAAAAAAGAGCGAAGCCAAATAGCAGTGCACGACTTATTGAGATTTCAGTTTAAACGCGTATCGCGTATACATCATGCGGGATGCCTGTATCGCGGTTTACTTCTCTTCTTTTTCTCCCCCCCCCCCCTGTTTCTTTGCGTTTTTTTTTTGCAGTTAACGCGTCGAGAGCTGCTTTCTGTACTGAATGCGCGATAAGGTGGAAGTTTAGAAAGCGGTCGGTTCACTATATAGTTCGCCCATACGGGAGGCGAAAAGAAGGTGGCGGCTCGTATTTTTTTTTCTTCTTCTGTTATTTCTCTCCTATTCCCCGCCATACGCGTTGAATTATAGATTGCGGGGCTCTCTCGTTGCAACTGTTGATTTAACGCGCGGTGCGCGCGACGAATCGCGCTATATAACTGTACCCGCAGGAAAATACTTGATTTGGAATGAAAAGGGGGATCTCCGTTATGATGCTATATGCATATATGTGAATGAATCGCGATTCTGGGTAGTTAATATTGCGCTTTGATATATAATTAATTGGTTATAGATTATGCGGCGGCGAGTTTTGCGTGTATCATTGGATTGTATATTAGGCGTTCACGTGTTATCGTGCTCTTGAAATTCGACAAAGTTGAATTAACAGTTCGATTTGAATGTCGGGGTGCAGAAGTTTGAACATTATTTTTAAACACTTTCTTGACCAGTATACAACACAAAATTTCAGGTAATTTTTCGTCTTTAAAACAAGGAACGGCATGCTCGCGTATTCTTCGCTTGTACGAAGTAGACCGTGGTAGCTTCCCGAGACATAAATTTCGTCTAGACTCGAAAGCTTCACACGCGGTGGCAAACGATGACAGCGAGCAACCTCGTATTTTACATTAATGGACCGGTAAAAGCATCTTTTTCGAATTTCTGCTCGATAAAATAACCTAACTTATTCCATTTTGCATCTTAAAATCCACACACAGAAATACTTATTAGGGTGGACAAAAATGGAACACAAATATGGAAGGATCTCATTATCGCTAAACCTTATAAGAATACACGACAGCGCAGTTTTGTTTTTAATGCATTGATATCCGCCACGTAACGTCTTTTCCATCGGTATACAACGCCAAAGAGGAAATCCACGGCGCGTTACGTGCACACACGCAGACGCGCGGCTGCATTACACGATTTCGAATGTTTCCATCCGTGAAAGATCGCTATCTAATAGAGGGAGAGGGAAGCCAGCTGGATGTCTTTTTTTATGAATTAAAATCTAAGTCATCGGTGAATTTTTTTTCTTTCTCGCGCCGACCTAATAAGGATGCGCTCTCTCTGATCGACTGACGAGATCATCAGTCATTGTACAATATGTATATATACGCGGCGCAAGGGTTGTTGTATAGAAAGCGTGATTTCTTTCTCTTTCTCTTCGAATTAGCGACTTAGTACAGCAGTAGCAGCAGTATGGACAAAAAAAAAGCACACACTTTTATGGCGGCATTACATTATACTTGTACACACGAATTAACGAATGAAAGCCTTAACGAGCGCGTTTCCTATACAATTGCAACCATTGTATTCCCGCGCTATATCTCAACGACGCTGCATCACGCACACGATACCAATATAAAAAAGCGAAGCGCTTGAATCTCTCTCTCTCTCTCGCACACACATCGATGCCAAGAAATAACGTTTCACGGTGAAAAACAACGGCTGATGCATCCCCCAATAGTCTCCATACCGTAAAGCCGCGCACAGTTAACAAACCAAACGAAACTCCCATCGGGGCTCCTCTCTCGGTCTCCTTATTGCGATTTGTGTTTTCTTTTTTTGCTTCTATGCCCTCTCTCTTCTCTCTCTCTCTCTCTCTCCTCTCTTTTCTCGATTCAGCGGAGCGAGGGCAGCCGGCCAGCCGAGGAAGGCGCGCACGACGCTGATGCACACCTATAGGCAGCTCGTGCATGGCTCGAAACTTATGTACTACGCCAAGGTGAAGTTGTGTGTCTATATGCTCTCTCTCTCTCTCTCTCTCTCTCTTTCGGTCGTGTGTGCCTCCTCTCCGCGTTAATACGCACGCACTATTCTCACTCTATACGCGCGCGGCGAGCGGCGAACACTCTCTCGGGCTCTCTGTGTACGCGCGCGCGCTAATTCAGTCGGCCCGCGTACGTTCTACACCGAGGAGATACGCGCGCGTACTTATACATCCTATATACCACGTTGATTTTTCGGAACCCTCTCCCTCTCTGGTCCCAAGTATATGGCTATCTAAACGCGAGGTTTTTTTTATTTGAATTTCGGGAGATTATTCCAATCTGTTAGGTAGTATAGATGATAAAAAAAAATGATATTAATTGTGCGCGTTCCGAAGATCTTCCATACGTGTAGTTGAGAATTTGTGTGAGCGATATATGTGTTTGGTGGCCTATACGAGAGTCGTTGAAGGGCTCGGGGAGGACACGATGAGGTGTTGCTTTGGGGTGCGGGCCGCCGACGACGCTCGACCTCGACGACGATGAAGAGAAAATCGAGAAGAAGCTACAAGGCGAGACTCAAGGGCTACAAGCATGGAAAACGTAAGATAAGAATCATTCGCAGTCGATACGGCGAGATTCGTTTGTTTCTTTTTTTTGACGCGAGGTGTATACCTACTAGGTGATGATATAGGTGGGTATACATAAGGTATATGCGTGTGGTACGCGGTAAAGTGTATAACAAAAGACGATCGACCTGCACTGTTTTCAGCGCGGACCGCGTTAGCCCTATAAAGCGAACAAAAGAGCTATATAGGTTAATAAGAAAAAGAGGATAAAAGAGCGGCCAATCCAAGGGAACAGTCGCGAAACGCACGCACACACTCGAGGGTACAAATTCACGCGATAAACATGCACCGCACGTATAATATCAATTCAAATTGGAAAAGTATAATCTAATATACGCCAATAATCCCCCTAATCCCCACTCGCATCACGAAATATCCCGCGTGCGGCCGAGACATTGTAAAAAAATACACGCACACGCACACGCACACGCACACACAC